>VZTD01001444.1:531660-630408 GCA_013397725.1 Rhagologus leucostigma | reverse complement strand
AGGGGGTGGAATTACTGCATTTTTGCCATATGGTTACCAAATTCACAAACCCATAAGAGTTTTCAGCTAAAACTTTTAAGATTAGTGTATATGGTCACATGCTCCTCTGGGAGCTGGAAAAAGGTGGAAAAGACATCTCAAAGGATCCATATTGTAAAAGCTCCAAAAGGGTGAAAACAGGGAGTAGAATGGAAATGTCTTTGCACTCTGACTGTATCAGAATTTGAAAGTCAAATATGAATATAACCAAGCCTGAAACTCATCTGACTGAGATTTTGCAGTGATTGCCATCCTTACCTCATTGACCAGTTTCTAACATTTTTCCATCATCCTCTTTATTTTCTGCTTTACTAAGGGTGTGATGGGGAGGAGAGGGAGGAAGGAGAGTCCCTGACGGCACAAGGGAGCCACAGCAAATATCGCAACAACCTTAGAGCAAATACCAGTGTTACAGCTCTACTGAAAGTTACTTACTCAGAGCACACACACCTTGTTACTCACCAGCTACACTCCTGTGCACCTCTCCATGCTCACTGTACATTTCCATAACACTGTCCCAGTGCACAATGCACCCTTTGTTTGCCAGAACGGAAACTTTGTAAATACAGTTGAAAATGAACTAGCATTGATATATAATTTCAGAAGTGACTTTCCTGCAATTTGCAACTTACTGCTCATTATAAGCTAGAAGCCATTTAATCTGCTTCTCAATTGACAGTATCAGCAGAAATGACGAGCAAAGAATCTGGTGACTGTAGCAGAGGTGAGGCAGCTTGCTGGTGCTCTTTTGAGGCAGAAGAAGCATCTGTTACGTGTGTGAGGGTAGTTCCACAAACTCAAGAGTGGCTGAACCTTCTGCAGTCACATACTCTTGAGTCTTCTTAAACTGAACTTCCCCAAAGAAAGAATTTCCCTGCAGACTGGTTCCCAATGATGAGCAGTTACTGGGAGAAAAAGAGAAATATCTATTTCCTTGTCTGCCAAGGCAAGGCACTTAGTAGGGAAATGTGGTCTTATGAGTATGATATTCCCTTTTCTGCTGCTTGAAATGGTTGTGGTTTAGACTGTGAATGTGAACCTGGTTGTTTTTCACACTGGAAAGAAGTGCTAGCTATGACTTCATCAGCCTACTGCTATAAGGGATCAAACACTGGCCAGATGGTTTCAGAGGAAACCCTACCACACTGCCAGTGCAAATCTGTTCAAAAGAAATGTATTCTAGTGTAGAAAGCAATCGTGAATAAGCTGTTTTATAACAAGTACTGTACAGAGATTGTCTCCTACAACTTTCTCCCTGCTTTCATGACTATGCCGTATTCTTGGCAGTCTTATAAAAAAGCTAACGAGCCCTTCTTACATGGCACCACTTTTTTATCCTTTTCTTTCTCTTTTTTCCTTTTCTTTCTTTTTTTTTTAGTTTCTGTTAACATTCTTGAGCCTAAAGCCTAGTAAAGCAAATACAGCTCTTATGCTATAGCATGTCAGACCAGCATTTATTTGAGCAGTATTTCCTGTCAGCCATCAGCAAGTTGGTGACAGGAGTCACAGCACTGAGGTGTTAAGGCTGTGGAACTGGGATCCAAAGCTGCTGTGATTTGTTCCTGTCTTGCCCTACTGCTCATAGATTGTGCTGTATTGTGTTACATCAGGCAATTCACCCATTCAGTGTTTCCATTTCCTGTTATAAAGGGAATTCTCTGCAGAGGATTCAAGGTACCTAAGGACTTTTAGATACCATGACAAAAGACCGAATCATATTAACTATGATATTATAACCAAATCCAGTTGCACTAGCAGCAGCAGTTACAATCCCACTGCAGTGGTGCACACGCACATCAGATGACTGAACCAGACCCACCGCCCATTTATTTGATGGCATAAAGACCATGTCACCTAATCCCAAATGTATTTATCAGTATAAAACCAGAGTGATGTAGTGCTGACTCACTCCTGTAGGGCAGCTTTCCCTTCCACAAATTTCCCTATCCTCTCTCTTTCTGGGAGCATTTCTTCTCTGATACAGACTGGTTAAAAAAAAAAAAAAAAGAAAAGGTTTGATATTTCCTTTAAAGCTTAGTTTTAAAAACTGTCAGAGGTTGACACTTCTTTGTTGTGTCTGGCAAAATAAAAAGTGACCTGCCATCTCAGACCTGCATTCATTTATGGTGTTTGGCAACGTATCATGGGCAAAACTCAGCTGCACTGAGTCAGAGGACTCTCAGAGTGGCAGCTTTCTGAAAGTATATTCCCAGGGAATGAGCCTGGATGCTTCTAAGATTCCCCTAGAAATTTGCAGAAGCATTACAAAAATGTACAAAAGTTGATAATCAGACTTTCATTTCACCTCAAAATGTTTATTCTAAATGTAAGATGTATTTAATTTTCCATAGGAAATGTGAAAGGCACCAGAAATCCTCCGTCCATATGTCAGCTATCATTCAATTTTCATGATTTTTAAAACATAATAACATACTGAGGAGCTTAGGTCAGTTTAAAATACTTCCTGGATTTTCTGCAGTTCATGCCATTTTAAACATGTTTTATAATATATGTTTCCATTTCTGAAAGTTATTAATGTTCTCTTAAAAGCTTGACCAAAACTTCCTCTCTCCAGCAATATCATTCTTTTTCATTTAGTAAACATTAATTTTCCTTTCTTGATTCTAGTGGAGCTTGAAATTAAAGGTGGCTTTCTTCCCTGTTATGGCTTTCTTTGTGTATCAGCATCAAAACTGCCAGTTTACTGCTTCAGCACCAGTCAAGAGAGCAAAAAAACAAAATAATTGATCTTGTGTAGGCCCTACACAAGACCAACTTCTTGGGGACATCTTTATCATTTTCTCCAAACAAACAATCTATCTATTTTTGAGAATAAATGACTGGTTTGAGATCTGTCACCACTTGATATCCATGAGGTGGTTAACTGATTTTAATCTTACTCTGTACAGGCCCTCTCCTGTAAGACGCTATCTCCTAGCAATAGTGCAATAAAGCACTTCCCTAGCAACTGAGAGGCTCAGCTGCTAACTCTGCTCAAGGGTTCTGCTGCCCAAGGGTCAGAATATTCTGCGTCTTGTGAAACAAAATCCCATCTTTGTCCCTTTTGGGTCTTAGCCACTTCAGAAGATCTATGTGGTGATTAAGGGTCAAAATGCTCCTGCCAGGCCCCTCCTGCACTGCCACTTCTGCACATCAGGGTAATTCAGAGATGCTCTTTCACTCTTTTCTTCAGAATCACTATCCGTAGCTACAGAAATGGAGTCTTTTGGGTCTTTTGTTCCTGTGTTTGGTTGGAAACCACACATTTTCTCACACAACTCTTTACAGGGACTGTATGTCTGATGTTTTGCTCCTTGTGGCACATTAGCCGAGAAATCTGTGTTTACAGACTTTGGGTACCCCTAAATGATGAAAGCAAGACCCACTGTGCCACTGAGGATGTGTGCACACACAAGAGTTATACAGGCCTGGGGGAAGGCAGGGGCATCAAGTCCCTTTATGGAGCAAGTGGTACTGAACAGCCTCAGGAGGGGAAAAAGGCAGAGTATGAATGAAATTCATCCTTCAAGAAGGCACCTGTGCTCCACTGCCCTGTTCCTTTTGTATTCTAATCATTTACCTTTCTCCTTCCATTTGGCAGTGCTGAGCTTCCTGTGATGATGGCACAGATAGTGCTTGGGACAAACAAAGGTATATCGGCTTTAGAATTACTTTAGGCTTGAATTTACAGGAGTCTGGATGGCCTGCACCCACTGCAGTCAGAGTGGCTGGTATGGAAGCAGAGGACACACACAAGTCCTTATTGTGGCCAGGAGGACAGAAAGCACAATCCTAAACAGAGGAAACCGGTCACTTGCCTAGTGGCTGCTTGAGAGGGGCGGGAGGGGAGACTCCTTTTCTCAAGCTGTGGGTAGTGCACAAGGGCCAAGATCCTACATACCAGTTTCCACCTTGTTGCATTTTTTTTCCTGGCTTGTTTGACTTGACTTCATTTGTTAATGAAGTCCTGCACAACTTAATACCCGTAAGTCAAACCACAGGAGAAATTACAGACAGCAATCACTGCTGCTCTGTGTGAATAGAATGCAGCTTTAATTGGGCCCTCCTAATTGTGTGTGCAGCTGCTTGGGAAAACATGGTGATGCTTATCTCATACAGGAAAACAAACTCCTCTCACTACTCCACTGTACACAAATGAGAAGGTGTGTATTCAAATAGTCACAAAAGTAAATATACCCACCTGCAGGTAGGGACCAGGAATTTTATGCCATACCAAAGCAGTTCTGTACTCATTGAGACTTTAGTGTAGTTCACTGTAATTGTTTAAAACTCCTCCTAAAGACTGTGTTGAGAACTTAAACAGGGCTGGGATACCATTCACATGCTCAAAACAAACATCAGCACCTCAGCCACCGAGTTCACTTGGATATTGTGAACAGGCAATACTAACAGTGGAAACCAATCATCTGTTCTTCTCTAAGTTGTTTAATTGAAACCTGCCCCTCCCTTTCATTCGGCTCAAGAGATGCTATTACCCTGTAAACAGGAAGCATCTTTAAGTCACTACGTAATTAAAATTCCAATTATTCTGCATTTATGAGCTGCTTATTCTCCTGCTAGTGAAGGGAATTAAGTTGCTCAAGAATGTACCGAGTCAGGTGTTGTTTAACCACTCTGCACTGGTGATGTAGGTGTTCAGTGCTGCATGTTAAACCAGCCACATCCCTGCCTGGTCCGGTGATGTATTCCAGCAATACCTGCAGAAAGCTTCTTGGGATGATTTTCATTTTGTAGGAGAAAAACAAAATGAACAGACCTTACCAAACCATTATAACAACAGTGTTAAGAACAAAAGGCATATGATCTCTCCCATATCTCTCCTACATAAGTGGAAGAGAAACAGGAAAAAAAAGATGTGTGCAGCAGAAGAATGGTGGGCAAGGAGGTCTGAGAAACATCAGCTGAGACAACTTCCTTTTCTATTCTGCACATTTGAAATTATCTAATGAAAGGAGCTTTGTGGGGTTTTTGTAGGAAAACATACAGAGAGACCAGTTCTGCTAGATACTTTAATTTTTTCTAAAAAGGAAAATAAAAAATATTATTAAATGAAAATGTTTATTTAAGTGAGAATATAACAGAAAATTTACTGCAGTTTTATAATGCATGTTAATAGGCAATGGGTCCAGAATCAGTATGACTGAAGTTCCTGGGGTGCTACAATGGAGACAAAGGAAGTAGGAAGGAAAATGTATATTTACTACAATTACTTTACAGTAGTTAACAAATTTAGAAAGAACACCTGGAATTTTTAAAGCACTAAATATTTGTAAGGAACAGTAATGATATAATTATATTATACTTCCATGTACAAATCTTTGAAACATAATACATTCTTAATGTCTACACATTTGCACACCATAGTTTTCCTCTTGCTTATTTCCAGATATCAAATTATATATTCAGTATATTCTGATTATTCTCTGCCTTTTCCTCTAAAGGCACTGGCTTCACTTCTTAATTGCGACCCAGTGGAGATAAGTTCACCACAACATAATTTAATGAACTATGGAAGAGTTACCTCTTTCTGCATGAAGTATCAAGCTGCATGTCAGAGAAAGAGTATCTCCTAGGTGATGTTTCAGGAGATAATAATTAACTAAGACATTTTCTAAAATAATACTACCCACACACAAATGCAGCCCTTCCCCCCCCCAAATTGGACAACACATAAAGTGAATTAATAAGCCAAGGACACCGTTCCTAAAAGAAATGCAGTCGCACAATTTCTTTCCTCCATGAAATCACGGACTAGAAATCAGAAACCTACAGTACAGACAAGGGAATATTCCTGTTTTTCCCCTTCAGCTTCAAAGGCTGAACTGTACTTGATTTATCCTTCACATCAGTCTTGGATGTGCCATCACCACAGTCCCTTCCAAGTGTGGAGACTTTCCTTTTTGCCCTAAATGATCCTGAGGAGATCAGCAGCAGTGCTCAGCACACACAGCTGCCAGCTCGGCACCTCCTGCCCCCTTTACTGGGCCCTTTGGGAACAGATTTCTGCAGCACCAGCCTTGCTGTATTTTTAAATTATTTATATTTTTGCGTAGGGAAAGAAAGACTTTAAAACATCCCCTGTGAGGTGGCCTGGGGAGCAGGACCGACCTGCCTCCCATCTCCCTCCCAGTACACTGCCATCCTTCATCTCCCGCATCCACACCTGCTGTTTCCAGCCTGTCCCTGCCTTAAACAGTGAGGGCGTCCTTGTGTCCCTTGATCTTTGTATATTTTTGTTGCAATTTAATCTTAATTAGATTTCAAATTCCTCAAATTAGGGCGTGCAAGTCAAATGCTGGCTCCTACTGAGTTCAGAAGGGTGTGTGGATTTTTAGGCATTTTTACAGCATTCAGCCACTTTGATCACAGCTTCCACACCACCACTAACAGATAGTCATGTGATTAAAATGAAAGGTGTTTCACAAAGAACTGCTGAGACAGCATTTCAAAAATTCTGAATATTTTAATATTCATTAGTTAAATGTTTCTGTGTTTCTGTCCTTTTAGCAACCAACCACTGATGCTGTTAAAACATTCAAATGAAGGGCTAATTATTCATATTCCAAGAGAAATTCTATTTGCTACAACAGCAGCTGCAATTAACAAGACGAACCATCTTCTTGTAGTCATTTGGAGGAACCAGAAGCAAGCATACAATTCTGGTCTTAATAGCAGCAAAGTACTTGCTATTTTCTTATCCATGAAGAAGGTGCATGGTGTTAGAGACTCACCGTGGGAATTAAAAATTCTGCTTCCTGGCTGTGACTTTGCTCCCTAAACAAAGCATTTATTAGACCTGTTGCATGTAGTGACTGTTTTTATAGCCCAGTTGCATGAATCTGTCTCTATTTCTTTTATTTAGCAAGCTTAACTATTCTTTCCCAGGAATTTCACAAAACTAAGATTCCTAAGGTTCCTTCCTAACATGCATTTGGATTGCGTGTCCGTCTTCTCCACAGCTGTGTCCTTGCTAAGGGGCACTTGGAAAATGGGAAATGGGACCTCAGGTGCAGGTGGCCAAGCAGGTTTTTTAGACAGAATGGGACAATCCACAAGTTGTTTCAGTGGTAATTTCACTGTTTCCCATCATGAGGAGGAGCTGAAGCCAGACTCCATGGCTTGGACTTCCAAGGACGGGTGGCCAGGTCAGAGTATGCAAAATATATGGGAACCATTCTACACTACATTTTCAAGTCCATGGATTGCTTTTAAGGTAACTAAAAGGTCCAAACAAAGGGAAGAAAATTAAGCTTACACCTAGCAAACCTCAATAGAAAGAGGTCTGTACGTCCGCACAATAATTTTAGTAGGTCACAGACTTAATGGATGTTGAAGCTATAGTTTAAAGGGTATAGTAACCAGAAATGCATCTAAAGCTATGCATTTGGTTTGAACTATAAACCAGAAATAATCTCTCCAAAAGGAGATTGAAGTAAAGCATATTAGGAGTGCTCCACACCAGATACAAATAACCACCCAGCTGGAAAGCTGCATTTCCTCACTGGGCTAATGCAGAAGCATGGTCAGCAGTAAACGTGCCTGTGCTTAATGGCACTTTTTGCAGCCTCACCCAGGTTTATAGGGAAAAATCCCAGCCCCAGATTTCTTCAGAAGCCACTATTCAGAGAACTTTTGAGGTGAGTCTCTGAGGGTGCAGAGCTCTCTTCCCTTCCCTGTGGTTCCCCGTGCTGCTCATCTGTGGCTCCAGCAGTGAGCAGTGCTGTGTACAAATCACGTTAGATACACTCCAACTGCTCACAGCAACCACGTTTTAACCTCCTGAAAACATACGTATTTCAGATCTCTTCTAACATTTCTTTCTATATCTGAAACAACAGGAAGATAGATCTGGGGAAATAACCAAAGCTCCAGAATGGTTAGTTTGTTTTAAAATTCAGCTTTCCCAAAAAATGATGCAGAAGGGATGCACGTAGCCTCTGCTACAGCTGGTGCAACCTCATCCTTTAAGCTGTACTTCCATTCACTGTCCCTCTGCCCAGACAACAGTGCAAGCCCCTATGGAAGTGAGTGGAACTGGAAGGGGACAGTATCCAGAAATCCTACAGGCAAGTTAGGGTGGGAAGGCCTTAAAGCAAAAGTGGTCAGTCTCAGCAGGTTTCAGTGACACCTCTGCTTTCAACCTTCTGGTGCACCGGGCACATGGATCGTCCTTGGATTGCTTTAGCCACTCATACACATAAATAGCTAATTTGCTCAGTGATTATGTTGGCTCCTAAAGCAGGTGGAGGTCCATGTACTTTGAAAATAGCTTTAGAAAACCTGATTCAAAGACCGTTGGAGAGAGCAGTAACTTTTCTCTTGACTTGCTTTGGATTGTGTCCCAAGAACTTATCAGTTCCTGCAGCCCCTGTGCTTCAATAGAGTTGAACTCAGCTTACTGAACATGATACTCTGCCTTTTTCTTATTACTGGTTAAAATTCGTATTCACACTGCAGCACTTTGAATCAGAGGTTTTCCCCAGATGCCTCTGATGCTTATCCTCCTTTGTTAAAGAGAATGCTACTTCATCTTGCAGAGCTGGTGGCCTCTATTCAAAATCTACCATGCTGCAAAGAATGACGTTGTCAGACAGGCTGATCTTTCTCCAATAGCTTTTGCAGCACTTTTGTTATAAAGATGTTAAAGATAACATGGAAGAGAAAGGGAACAGCTTTAGAGTCTTGGGATAACAAAATACAAAGCATGACAAAGAATCATAATACTGACACTTGTAATTGAAAGAGCTACTGAGTAAGTCTATTCTGAGTTTTGGGGAGAATAAGGGAAATGAGTAATGTAGGTTGCTAAAAATAATAAATAGGTTTTTGTGAAAAATGATAACAATATTCTTGTTAAAGCTTGTTCATTGCTTTGTTTCATTGCTATAACTGATATTTAATTGCGCTGACTAGAAAAAGCATCAGTCCAAGACAGCACAGCTTCAGCAGTCTGAGCCTCCAACTCACAGTTAAGTTAATCCCAGAAACTATTAAGCACAATAAAAGACCAGGAATAGCACATATATCGTGGGAACAGAGAGCCACAGCACTTACTGTAGCTCTGTGAAACAGAAATTATAATTAGCAGATTTCAAAATGCATTGATATGGAGAGTCCTTAGTAACATTACACTGACTTAAAGTGATGGCCCAGCCTTTGGGGCTGAGTTCTGCTCACAGCGTCGAGGTCTGTACACAGACTGCTAGATGGTGTTTTCTCAAACAGGAAGAAGATCTCAATCCTTCACTTACTGGTAACTCTATGTTAGCAGATTTATAGTAGTGCTAAATACTTTGCAAAACCTGAGATACTGAAGACTAGAAAGTCCCATGGAGAAGAGCTAGTTAGAAGCAGCGGGGGCAAAGCACAAGGTTCATTATGCAACTACACGTATCCAGAGACAGCTTGTGCAAGAGTGAAAGAGATTTTTCTAATATCCTCCTTCATGGGAATTGTTCTATTCTTCAAGTAAACAGAAAGTACAGGTTGCCCTGAACTCACCTTACTGTGGCTAGATTTCCTATTTTGTGGCGTTAGCCCTGCTCCTGTTAGAAAGAACGACAAGAGCCAACGGAACAAGAAGCCCTAAGACAGTGCCTAGTGTTAAATAAAGCCTGCGTCTCCTCATTGCTGAGGGACTGCCCTGCTGTTCTGCACGGACGGAGCTGCAGTACCTGGAGAAGGTTCTTGGAGCAGAGATGGGCTGTTCCAGGGCCGAGGGCACCCAGTGTGCAGCCGGCTGCTCCTGCATTCACTCCTGCGATGTTTCTCTCTCTTTGCTGCACCTAGCAAACACGTTTTAAAGGATACAAACACCAAGTGGAGAACATACCTGGTGGGCTCTCTCCAAGTATCTTTTTCTTGCTTTCTACCTTTGTAAACAAGTTAAAAATGCAGCAAAAAGGAAAATTGCTATTGACACTTCAGACCTTGCTGGGTCTCCTACCATTACCACTCTGAACAGCGCAGAAAAGTAGTTATGCCAATTAAAAGGGTTGGAGTAATAATTTTGAAATAGCAGGTGTCTTAACTTGTCATTTTTGAGTGAGGTCGTCCAACACAATTTCTGAATTTTCTGGATTTTTTGCACAAAGTATTGTAGCCTGCACAAGTCTTATAATGAAAAAGCTATCATAGTGAATAGCATGTACCAGAGTTGAGGATTAGGTGATCTTATTCCTGTAATAGGATTTGCCTGCTAATTGTCACTGAAATGACAGCAGCCTCTGTTATTAGGAGCATAGGAATTGCCATGGTGGCTCAGATCAGCAGCCCTTCTATTCATTAAAATATCCTGTCTTTAGCGCCGAGCAATATGTAATGGTTTAGAAGACAATGCACGGTAGTCTGCTCTGGAATAAACTGCTATCAGGTAACAGAATATTCTTCAATATTCTCATTAGTAAAACACAGGTTAAGCTCTAACCCAGGAACACTCATATTTTTTACAGAACTCCTTTTATGTTGGCAAAGAAGCACAATCTTTAAATTTCTCTTCATAAAATTCGTTTTCTGTGGCTCCCAAACAATCGCATAATTCAGAAGACACACGGTGTGATGGCTCTCCTTGCTCTTCATCTGAATTTGTTTGTGGCATCCCAGTCACACCCAGAGCAGCCCATGATGGTTGCATGGTTAGAACTTCATGAGACAAAGACCGAAAATTGAGGGGTTCACCCAAATGTGTGACACAGTGATGCAAAAAGTGAGATGCATAGAGAAGACTCTTTCCTATAGGCTGTTGCTGAAATCATCAAGCTTCAGGATTAGTTCAAGAAATCTTGGAATTCACAAGACAACAGCAATCGTTGTGGAAATTGCAACTGAATTCAGTGATAACTCCTACTGACTTTTGGAAAACAAGTTCAGATCTTTAGGCAGGGCTGTCAGGAAAGAGGTGAGCTACAGTAGCTTCCCCAGGCAGCTTCCCAGTAACAAGGGATCCAGAGCCACCAAAGAACCACCTTTGCTGCATCAGCACAGTCCTGCCCTGTCACCCTGTGTGTATAATGTGCAAGGAAGGAGGATGCTGAGGAGGGAGAGGAATAGAGGTGGGTGATGTGAGAAGAGCGGCTCTCTGAATGTTTGTCTCATCAAAGCTCAAAATAATACCTGCCCGTGGCTAGGTCACAGATCAGTCTGGTTCTGACTTCACTTATAAGATGCAATCATTTAATGATTTGGGATTCTTCTTTCTTTATACTCGACTTCCAAGTGATAGTTCTTAAAACTTAAGCTATAACTTCTGCATTTTTGTTTCTACTGCATAAGTAAGACTAAAACAAGCTCTGAAAGCAGTACACTGCAGTATCAGGTAATTATATCACAATACACTCAAGCTCTTAATCTGCTGCAGATTAATACTGGGCCCAATTTGTCTATTAAGAAATTCAATGGGCTTCAGTACCATTTAAGCAAGGGATGATCTGTTCCAACACATGTACTGTCTGTGGATAATTTACTCTGGTTTAGAGCTTCTCCCTTGCACTGCTCTAGCTTGAAATGCTCTTGCAGTGCAGTTGCTATTTACTAGCTTGTGCTGACACAACCACTTTCTCTGACTTAATTCAAGAAAATTCAAAATGCACACACTGCCAAGGAAATGAATTTATTCAATAAGCCCAGCAATGTCTACTCTTACTAATTCTGTAATGCTGGAATAAACAAAATCAGAAATTATGCTTGGCTTTCTAGGCATCAATAAAACCTCATAAATCTGCAAGGACTCATAAATTTCACTGTATAAAACCTGATATTAAGGCAAGTCTTAACTTGGAAAATTCATATTACATTTTAACCGAACAACAAATGAAGCAAATATGTATTGATTGCATTAACAATTCATAAATGCACAGAAAAGAAATAAACAGTCTTTATAGCATTGCCATGTCTTTGAGGCATTGATTAAACTCTGTGGATGCTGGTCTGTCACTCCAGCAGCTGTTCAGTAAGTCCAGTGTTTGTCCATCAATGTCTTTTGTCATTGGTATGACTGTCCTGCTCCTTCCCAGGTTGGCAGATATTTCAAAAAATGAACCGTCACCATGGGATAATCAATTAATCAAGCGTGACTTGCTTGACCGAATCTCCTAATGAGTGTTAACATGTAAACACTTGTCAGACACTTGCAGACCAGAGTTTGTGTGGTTATGCTGGTGGCTGGGAAGCTGACTGGCAGCACAGCCTGTGAGCACAGACCTATCCCACTGTGTTCATAATGCACATTGCTTACAAGGATTTCTTTAAAATAGATTAGCTGCAACCATAATGATTTTATTGATTTTACAATCTTTTCTCTTTTTATGGAAATTGAGATGAATCTTTGCAGGAAGAAGTTGGTACCCTACAGGAACTAGGGGAGTACAGGGTGTGAATGGTTGATGCATTTTCATGAGCCATTGCCTCTCCTCACAAGAGCAGTTTGTACAGTCCCTGTAATTACAATACTGCTCAGCAACACCCCAAAAATCCTATTGCTATTTCAGTGATAAGCCTCATTCATAGGGATTACATTTGTTAAATTAATATTAAAACTATGCAACAGTTCTCTGTGAAGATGTACATTTTAATTATTTTGTATAAATATGCTGGCTTAAACCACTGTGGCTGTGATTAGCAGAAGGTAACTATTTCAGCAAACAGTATTAATTTTCTGCTATACTATCCAGCATCCTAAGGCACACTAAAGTATCAATTTTTGTTCTCTAAACTTATTCTTGAACCTTTAAATAAATCATTTTATTATCCAAACTGGTCAACAAAATGGGTTAAAGAATTTTTTAAACAAAAGGATTTTATTTCTAAGGCGCTGGATTTCAACCAAACACTAGATTTTGTCCTTCAGAAGTTTTGTTTCTTTTTTTTTTCCAACAAAACTCACAAAAGAAAAAGTTCAATGTTATTTTTCTACATTCAAACACAGCAGTTTTACATATAAATACACTTTTTTCTGGAGCACTTCCCCTCCTGAACAATCCCCACTGAACGCTGCACTTTTTAAAATGAGAGCACTTATTCAGATGAAGGATTATGGATTTAGTAATCCAACTTTAGTCAGGCTGGTTGTAAATTCTGAGCCTCTAGTCATGTGTGTGTAGTGATGAGCTGCACTGTGCCAGTTCAAAGCAGAACTCCCCCTGGTTTACACGGGGAGCTGTGTTGGAGACTGGCTGGATGATGCAGCCAAGCAGTGTCAGACTTTGCGTACAGGAATGATTTTACAATATGTTCTTTTTAAAATTCAAAATCGCAATTTATGGACAGGAACTATCTTTTAACTTTTTTTTTTTAATACGGCCTCTGCTCCGAGCAGATTTTTGAAAATACACGAAGCTAATTTAAACATGCAGAATGTCATTCTGTCCCCCACACGCCAGCGCGTGCCTGCCTGCAGGAAAGGGCACGGAACACACGGGACGGGCTCCCGCTGGCACTGGCACATGGGTTTGGCATATGGGAATGTGTGCGACCCACAGAATGCATGTTAATTTGGAAGGGCTGACATTTATGAACTTGGATTAAGCTGCTTCCCGTGATTACAGAGCCGTATTTCTGGATGACTTTATCAGGAGCACCTGGGATGGAACCCTGTGGGGCTGTTTCAGGAAGCACCCAAAGTGCAGCAGCAGCCCCAGCTGGGCAGCCTCGGAGTTCTCTGAGTCTGAGTAAACAACACACAGCAATCGGTCCAGGAAAATGCCATTTTAATTATAATGATTTTTATTTTGTGAATTTCATTTATGAAAATGGCACACAGACCTGTGGAATGATGTGCATTGGCTTTTCATTCTGAAAGGAAGCAGTATGTTCTTTCACGCCTCCCAGATCACACAACGTTATTAATCTGCTATAGAAAGCATCAAAGAATGAAAATGGCATCTGAGACAGTACATACCACACTGTATACATGCTTTGCAAAGCATATAAAAGCATGAAAATATGCTTCCAGTTGGTTTAATGCTAGTTACCCGATACATTTCTCTTTTTCATAGAATCATTAAGGTTGGAGAAGACCTCTAAGTTCACCAAGTCCAACCATCAACTTACAAGGTTCAATCTTTTTGTCACATCATTGTAATAGAATATTTACTTAAATTTACTTTTATTATTACATTCAACGCAAACATGAGAAGTCAGTTTCCAGAAAGTGACTAAACTTATAAACCTTGGCTTTATCAGCTTTCCAAAGCTTGAATATAGATCAGTCAGTGAGTCAATGTACAGCTGTTCTGTTTTAATCAAAACTGATTTTTTTAATATTATTGCCACTTGCTTCTCCACATGTGTGGAATCACATGTGTGATAGAGCAGAGCAGCATGTTTCATTCTCCCTGCATTATAGTTTGTAATATAAGTGCTTCTTCTGAATATCTGTGAAATTAATATGTAAATGAAGTAGTGGTTATTTTCTCAAGAAAGAGACATGCCTTTGGAGGAGAGGTAAGCAAAGAAATCCCACCCAGTCTGCACAAAATACTCTCTAGCTCTGCCCTCTTGAGTGTAGTCTTCAAAATAAAAGGAAAAAGAGGAAGGCAGTGTTGAAGTGTAACAAAAATGTATCAGTTAATACAGTTATCAAGTTTAGTTTGCTTATTCTCATGGAGTCTGATTCTTGTTTTCAACTATAATTTATACTCTGGGAAAGTCCATGTAAATAGCTAGAAAGTGTAGAGGGGTGTTAATGTAACTAAAAATAAAGTTCTCATAATGACTTTATATATATATATTTATATTTATAGATAAATAAATAAAACAGCCTGCAATTGTCAGACATTACTTACAGGTTTTATTTAAGGAATGGACATTTTTGCTACTTCCCTGGATTTAACGAAGTCAGTAGAAGGCATACATAAATATAAAGGATTGAAAAGCCATTCTCTACATTTATGAAGCTTGGACTCTCCCTACATGGCACTCTCAATCCTTTAATATTTTTTCATAGAATCATTGGGCTGATAATATCTATTCTATGACATTGTTCAGGTTTTGTTGCCAAGCTCATTTAAGGTTGCATATCTGTGTAGCTGCAAAACCCCCAAAATGCAAACAGAAAGGCACGTTGTAGCAAGTACATTAAATCTGTGACCTCAGTGGAACCACACTGCTGACCATTAGCACGTAATTTAGCCCACTGCCTCTGTCAGTGGCTCTGAGCAGGCATCACCACGCAGGATTTCCTGTCCCATTGCAGGTTTACTCATTTCCAAATGGCCCATAGGCTGAACAGATGAATCCAGCAAACCCTAGCACTGTGTTTTAGTGAAAGATGCCCAGATTAAGTGTGCATGAAAACGACGTTGCAGTGATACCTGAGAATCCCATCTATTTTCAGCAGTGCTCACTTTTGTTTATGGAGCAGCAGTGACATTTCTGACACATGCTCTGTGGCTGTCATAACATTTTTTCTTAACCTTTTGCCAAAAGCACCTGGGGCTGGAAGCTCCCCACTAGCTGCCACGGACAAGTCTGCTGCATATCCACCAGATGAGCAATTCCAACATCACCTTAAAGCCTCAACCCACCAGGAGCTGCCTGGGAAGTTATTGCCTGTCAGCCTTCTGCATTTTCTTGTTCAACAGGGACTTGACTTTGGGGAATCTCTGAAGTGTATTTTGTATGGTTTCAAATCCATTTCCATACCTTCTAAAGTGCTTTATCCACAGCACATCTATGATTATCTAACACCACGTTACAGGGACCTTTTTGGAAAGACTGCCTGAAGCACTGATTTTGCAAACGTAGTCATACATGCTAAACCTTAATCATGTGCCTACTCCTGTGAAAACCAGTGACACAGTGTGAATATTTGCTTTATACTTAATACACTACGGAGTGATATAATGACAGAAAAGCTTTTCTGTGTAAACAGAGTAAGGATTGTGAGAAACTAAGCAAAGAAAAAACAACACCTACACTCCTCCCTTCTTCCCTCACTGCATAAGTTTTTTCTCTCTCTCAGTGGTATTACTGTATATTTCAGCTTCTACACTTCTAAAGCTGTTTTTAATTCAGTGTTTTCATTTAAAAATGCTCACTGTAGATATAAAGAACCTATAGCATCTCTATTTTAAAGGCTAATTAAACTCGCAGTATCAATTTTCAAGGTTTTAAAAATTACTTTGTATTTATTTGGTTAATCTTAACAAAGCAGAGGTTTGGGGTTTTTCTACAGTCATCTTTAATATTTTTCTGTTAAGATGGGGGCAGAACACTTATTTCATGAAACAGAAAATGAGAACTACTCACATAATCACCTGATTGCAGGAGAAAGGGATTTGGAAAAACCTCATGCTTTTGAACGAATTTTTAAAATCTTGTTTAAAATACAAGAACTAGTGGTGGTGGTGGTGGTGGTGGTGTTGCAGGTTGAGTCTGTCATGGAGCCCAGTTTGCTCACACCTGGAGCACAGAGAGCAGCACCAGGTGCCTCACAAGACAGGCAGGGGTGGCAGGTTGGTTCCCACTGGGGAGGGAGCAGAAGCATGAACAGGCTGGACCAGTCCTCAAAGATTTGAGATTCTCCTGCTGATGCAGGAGACACTTTGGTCTGTCAAGGAGCAAGGACTGGGTTCCAAGGGCAGGTGGGAGCCCAGGGTGTCGGGAGGGGCGATTACACCATTGCTGGCAACAGCCGTGGTGCAGTACAGTCCCTGCAGCCACGGCCCAGGGGCTCGCGGTGGCTTGCACAGGCAGCAGTATCCTCAGACTCCAGGAGCACAGCAGACTTTAATGTCAGCTTTCTCCTACTGCTCTTTGAGATAAATACAGCATCCTCCTTAATCCTACCAGTGGCTTAGCTGTGCATTTGCACTACCCACAGCTTACAGGATCAAGCCTGGAGTTGTTAAATGATCCAAGAGAAATGTATTTCAGGATTTTCCTATCTTCAAGCTTTAAAAAAGGCTATTGGTGAAAAAGACAGTGAATAATCATATTTGTTCCACTATCAAATGGCAAAATATAAAGAAAACATTATCTGAATTGGATCGGTTCAAAATGTTTATGCTGCTGCTGAATGCCACTTGAGTATTTCTGGGTAGATCAACTGAAAGATGGAATTTGCCTCTAGTTCAGAGCTGGAAGTACAGGCTGCACATAGTATGCACCTGGTTAATCCACAAAACCCAGCAAAATACACAGTCAAGAGGAGAGTCTGGAACCCCCCAGCAGCACCAACTCCAATCTGAAGCTGTACTGCTGATGCTCATCTCTAACAGAAATTATTTAACTTTTACTGAGAAACAATGGATGTTTAAGAAATGCAAGATTCCTGCCCAGCTGGTGAAGTCCACAGCACTGCAACTACTCCTTCCCTCATACAAGTTCATCCCCACCCTCACTCAGTAACAAACCCTGTTAGCCAGCTGCCTTTTTTAGGTAGTGGTTTACACAAGAACATCTTTTGGCTGCTCTTTAGGGCCGCAGGCATTCCTGTTGGAACATACATTGGAAGATTTAGTTTAAAATTTACCTGACACATTACGGGTAATAGGATTAGATCTTCAGTTACTGTAATTCCATCAGAGAAGTCCTTGTGGGATGCTAAGGAGAGCTGGTTACCTGCTGGATTCCTCTGGCTAATTATGTCATCTACACCAAGGATTGTTTTGCAGACAGCATTGCACACATGCTGAAAGAGTTAATTAACCAGTAGAGCTGCTCGTGTTAAGCATTTGTACTGCCTGTACTTTGTTAAAGAAAGCATAAATCTATTTAGAAGAGGAATCATTGCTATCATACAGGAAATTAGCTCAAAGATAGCTTGTCAGCTGAATATATACCTGCATCTCTCTCCCCACATACAGATATAAAAGCATAAAAATAATCCCCTTTGTGGGTTTTATCTGTTGTTGCTCTAAATTAACACCTCTGTGCCTAAAAGGAATGCCTGGCACAGCTGATGTGCTGGTCTGAGCTGGTCCCATCAACCTCAGGGGTGTCACAGCTTTTCCACTGCAGAAGTGCAATCCTTGCTGCCCTCTCAATCAATGAGCAATTCCAAACGCAACTCAGATGATAACATTGTCTGATCTGTTTTGCTGGTTTTGTTTCAGCAGTTAAATCCTTGCACAAATGCAATCTGAAGTACTAAACAGTTTCAACTCTTTCCTGGTCTGTGTGCTCAAGGCCCAGGGAAGAACTCCTTTGCACTTTTTATCACATGACAGCAATGTCACTCTGACTTAAAACTTTAGATAGAAGGTGTAAGCACCAGTAATGCAGAAGGTCTATCAGTAGCATGAGGAGACTTTCTAAAAGCCCCTAATTTTTATAAATGTCCCAAGTGTCATAAAAGAAAGTCTTTCTGCTGTATTTAATAAACATCACATGGAGGCATGCTGCCAGCCTTGACATGGGCCAAGGGACACACAGTAAATTCCCATAGCTGCAGTGTTTACTTCATGGCTCCTTTGAAAACAACAGTGGCTAACTGTGTTGATGGAAATCTTGCCTGAAGTCCCCGAGCAGTCATTAAACCCTTAGCCTTTTGTTCAATATGAAATGACGTGCTCCTTCTGCATTTCTTTCACTCAGCTGCTATGGAGGAGCCATGATTCAATTGATATGCCTGGCTCAAGCCCAAAAATGATTGCACTGCACTTTGCTGTAGCAGGCTGTCAGCTCACATTCAGAAAGCCATACAGGATGCAATTGTCTGGTCACTGAAAATAGCTTTGGTGCATATTTAAGCCATTTCAATGTGGCAATATGAGAATTAATTCCCTCTTCTCCTCCAGGAGATCGATCGTTTGCATGGCAGTGCTGCTCAGTGTGCACGGAATCATGGCATCCCACAACATATTAATATTTTAGTTTGTTATCTCTTAAGTTATTTTTAGCAGCCAACTGTCCTTGTGTGAAGTTCCAAACTGCAGCAGGATGCTCAGGCATGTTGTGTGCGTGGTCAAGGACGCACTGTCATGCAGCTGCTCAGCAGGCTGCAGCCTTCTCTATTATTAAAGTCGTCTCTGAACTACCACTCTAACACATGTAATCATCAGACACAGGATGTCTTTTCCCTCCTGCTCACTATTTATTACCCTGTTATCCTGCAAGTTTTAACAGCAACTTGTGTTTCAGCTGATAGACACCTAGAACTGAGACTCACTATAACAAAGCACGGCATTTTGAGATCGATGTATTTTGAGTGACTGGAGCATATTCTATTTTTCTGTAGGCATTTCTATTTTTAGCAGATTTAAGCTTATTTTTAGCATTGATTTAAGAATTGAGAAATTTATAATGATCAAACTTAATTAAATATCAATATTCTGGCTTTAATAATCACATTTAATAAACCAGGTGGGTAATAGATTCTCTTGCTTTGTCCTTTTTTTTTTTTGAAAATGCACAAGTTTTCTATAGGAGCTGAAATATTAGAATATCAATTTGGAAATGGATTTAGGTCAAATTTTATATGCTGGAAAGATCCACAGTCCCCAGCTGAAACCTTTGCTGCTTTTTTGTGACATAGTAAAAGCTCAACAAGATCTATGATGTGTTAGCTGTATATACAACATATTAATTATCTCACTTTCTGTACTTCTTCAGAGCAGAACTTTTTGCATTTGGCAAATTAACACAGTGCATATAGGCATTAAGGGATACATTAATTTTATTATTTACCCTCTTCCAATACAGAGAGTGAGAATATGGGTTGTTGAAATCTTCAGCAATCATTAATGTTACAGAATCTGAATTTACTAGGCAGAAAACAAGAGAAATACCAATGTCACTGGAGGAGCCTTGCAGGCTCTCAGTCTCACAGGTTTCACCTTCAGGAACCAGCCTTTCTGAAATTATGGCTTGATTTTGCTTGCCCTCCCCAAGTAACCACATTACAGTCATGACAGTGTCTGCACAAAAAAAAATAAAAAGAGAAGAAACCAATTCATATTCACCTTCAAAACTGAAACAAAAGAAGGGTGGAGAGCTCTCTCTATGGTTTTGCTTCTATGTGTGATTTCTGCCCAATCCTGTTCTGCAGTTGCCACCACTGAGAAGAGGAAACTTCCCAGGAAGTGCAGATAGGGAGCTGGAGCAACGTTTGTGCCATGCACCCTCTCCTGGTTCGTTCCTGCACCAAGGCACGGAGGGGGACACATCACCATCCCCACACCTTCCCTTCCCTCCCGCTGCTCCATCCCTACAGCCTCTGCTGGCCAAACACCTGATGCTGACGAACCAGTGGAAGCAGTGTGGCTGGAATTTTCATCCTAAGCAGCGGTCAGACCCTCCCCGGTGACAGCCGGTGGCTGGAGGAGCAGAATGAGAAATCCTTGCTCTCTGCAGGGCTGCTCTCTGCTCCACACCAAGCGGATGTGCATCACCACTAAACCAGGGACTAAGCAGTGTTTCAGCTGTCTGTGTTTAAACACTACCGAAGGGCAAGTGAGAAAACAAGCTTCAGAACACAAGAAATTTCTGATTTGTGTATTTCACAAAACAGCTTTATTTCACTATAGGAAAACCAAAGTGGGGGATCCTGCAGTTATTTGCTGTAGAGATTGTTATGTACAGTAGAGGTTGGGTTAATATTGTACTGGAATACTACGGAAGTACTGCTTATTCAGCTTTTGCAATTTTTTCCAGCCAATTTCAGGAGGTTTTTATTTTTCTTTCTTCGGTCCCTTGCTTATAGATACATACTCATGTTCACCCTCTCATATGGCATAAAATGTGTGAAATTTTAATGTATTTTGCAGAAAAAAATAGATTGTCTTATGTCTGTAGTCATTATATGATACAACAAATACTACAAAACTGGTATAAGAGGAATTTAAAATCTTAATTCATACTGTGTAAATCAAATAATGTGATAGCGTGTCTTGGTTTGAAAGACAAGCGTCTACTAAGGAAGGCAGGAGCCTCCCTTGGAATGGAAAATGCAACCCCCTTCCCTCCAAATTATTATAAACTTGAAATTGAGGGGCTTTCAGGCAAAGATATGAGAAATAGGAATAACAGTTCTTTTACTTATATATATATATAACAAAGCAATAATACAGAAACACTAGTTTAACCTGACAGAGCCAGGGTACGACCTGACACCCTGCCGGGCAGGGTGGTGGTAGCAGTTCAGTTAGGTGATAGCTGCAGTTCTCTTTGAAGTGGTTCTGTTGAAGCGGTGATCTTGTAAAGAAAAGTCTGGTCCTCCTCGGAAAAGTCCAGTGGTGGTTGTGTAACTCTTGTCCTCTGGGAATCCAGTGGAAAAAGGCTGCCTGTGCTGTTCCAAGCCCCAGACTATATCCAGGTGGGAATGCTTGGCTCCTTCCCCCTTGGCGGAGCATCTCACAATGGGATGGTGAGTCACAGGGCAAGGCACTGACGGGCCCATGAACAGGAGATAGTCCGGAGGGAGGAGGCAGGGAACAGTGCTACACCTGGTTTCAACAGCTCATGAGGATGGTGATAGAATACACTGCAACCCAGGACATAGCTCTTCCTGAGTAAATCGTATTCTCAAGGAAAGAGACCCAAATTTGAACTATTTCTTAATAGTAATTCTACAGTCATTCCATAATAGATTATAAAAATTCAGATGCTCAGTACCAAACTATCTCTCAGAATATAAGAGGCATATGACAGGGAGGATATGAAAAGTGTAATTAATTGGTTCATCATTTATTAATTATAGAGTAAGGAGTTGGAAGGGGTGGCTTTGTTTAAAACACCTAGACTTCACTGTAATCACATGTTAAAATCTCAGTAGGATTGCTTTTAGGAGGAAATGGGATAAAGTCACATAATTAATTAACTTATAATTTATTAACTAAAAAGGAGTTGGAGAAGGCAGACTTGTTTAAAACATCTAGACTCCATTGCTAACGAATATTATAGTCTCAGTAAGACAATCAAGTCCTTCATTGTGCCCAACGTGTAAAGCAAGGACTGCACCAATTCCTGTGCACACATCTGACAGGTGTGGGGTGTGGGGGCTCTTGGCACATCATGCTTAGGAACAATTGTCAGGACTGTGTTTGAATGGCAGAAAGATAGCACGGCCCAGAAAATGAAGGATGTGCTGTGGTACAATATAGCCAGACAGTTCCCTCCCTCTGCTGAAATTCCCAGATTGTGAAAAACTTGTTATGGATACTTGGTCATTAAGGTATCGATGTATAAACTGGCCCAGGAGCCTTTGGGCTGGAAAAACTGGGATGAGGGCTTAAATGGAGATAAAAAAGCACAGCATTTGGTAATTACCGTTGATAATAGTTGACTGCAGGTTTGTATCTAGCAAAGCACTTCCATGCATGCTGAGCTTGAAGTAATTAATTAGTTTTGCTTACACACTTTAAAAAAAAAGTCAGGTGAATGACTTCTGTAAGTAGCAGCAGTTTTGGAAAACTAAGCTGAGGCTTGCTTTGAAAAGACAGATTTCTAAAACAACCTGCAGTTTTGTCTCTGTGTCCCTCATATTTCAACCTCATTGTTACGTCCTACATGGCAAATAATTAGATAATACAGCACTACGTCTGGACACATACATTCACTGCTTAAATTCACTGCGTGTCCNCCAAAACAAGCCAATAAACAAAAGGTCTCAGGTGCTCAGCAGCACATTGCAGGATAAGGCTTGTAATGAGAAGCAACTACTCATAGGTTGTGCTTGCTTGGTAATCAGTGAGAAAAGATGAGGACTCTTGCTTATGTCTGCAGTACAAATACTCCTGGCTGCAGCCTCCAGATAATTGTGAACATCAGGTTTGTTGTTGTGGGCAGGTAAGAAAGTGCCACAGCCCCATCTGAGAGAGCTCTTTGTCATTTCTTTTTCGTGTCTTAGAAAGCAGCAGAAGCATGACATTGCTGAGTACAGCAGGAGTCCCCCAGAGTAATTCGATCAGTTTGAGCTCTTCTGTTTGAGTGTGTTTTTGGGAGCAGCTATACAAGCCGCAGAAAATGTCCTGTAAAAAGCAGGGCTGTATTTAACATGGCTTCAGTGGCTCACGAGCAAAAGGTTCCTGACTGCTGAGCATTATTTCACACAAGGGTTACCTGCGCCTCCATACAAGCATCTGCACGTGCCAGAGAAGTTGCTGAATACATATTTAATAGACTTGTTCTGTAAACACATCCTAATGGAAGCAGTATTTGCTAACAAGGGCAGTCCTATCCCTGGCTTTTAGTGGTAACACAATGAGCAAAGTGCCTCTGTGCTTTCCTGGGTTAGGCAGCTGGATCTCATCGCTGCCCTGCAGAGCCTGTGCTTGTGTTCACATTGGTAGAAAAAGTACACTGAGGCTTGTTTTCATATCCGACCACGAAGGCAAATGCCACAGTTAACACATGTCCCAGTGCAGGAAACCCAAAAAGAGCCAACAATATCTCTGCATATGGTCTCAAGGAGCTTTTCTAAGCTTCACCGTTAACAGAGTATCTATAGTTACTGAAATAATTATATCAGACTTACATAGAGGCAATCCAAGACACCGGTCCCAAATAAATGGGCAATTCATTTAAAATGACTAATCCTAAGCACAGAGAAATGATTGCAGACCAAACCAGTCACCTCACCCCGTGTGGGGCTAACTGGAAGAAGCAGCCCTAGTTTCATTCACACATTCCAGTTATTTTACTTTTTTTTCAGTGTAGTCTGAACCAAACTACCCAGCCCTAACTAAACACTCCTGAAACCTGGCATCCTTCTAGTGTAATTGCCGAGGCATCTATATTTGTGATGGATCACAGCTTTATATCAAGTTTGACTTTCTCATGGAGATTCATTTCCACAGTCTTTTATTTCCCATTGACTGTAACAATTCACAGCCACAACACCTCCTGGTATCGTATGATGAACTTGCAGAGCTTTGCAGCAGGACCTGAAGGGAACAGCGTCACCAATGCATGTTAGTGCAGGGCCATCAGCACCACTCCTATTAAACAACTGGATATTAAAGTTCCTCTCCTCAACTGTGAGACAAACTCTTCTGCTGCATAAATCACATTGGTATCGAGGGCTGAGCATGCAGACAGACTCTGTATTAGGAACTCTACCTCAGAACAGCCAAGTTAAGCCCACTATTATAGGAAATCTTTACTCTTTAGAAAACCCAAACATGTGGCTGTAATACCTGCTAAAAAAAATATGTTTCTTCCAAAGCTAAAGGAAGCAGAAAACTTGAAGAAAGTACACTTTTAAAAACATTTAAATATTTGCTGATCTAAAGGAAGAAAGGATCCAGGTTGCCTGAGAAATGGATTATTCAGAGAATAATGTAAACTTCTTTCCTACTACGTGCTGCTTGTGGTAACAGGGGAATCAGACCCCTGTGTTTAATTTCCCCAGACAGCTGTGCAGACCCTAACAACGTCAAAGACACTGCTTCAGGGAGTGCTACATCAGACACATGTGGCAGTTTGCTAAACCAAGTCTCTCTGCTATTTTCCACAGCAACCTGATCCTTCCCTTTGATTTTTTTTATGAAAGTATAACACAGGTACAGTGAGGCAAGAAAGGGTTAAGAAGAAAATGTGGTCTTCATACTTTTCTGATTTTGTGAGCATGAATCTCTTTCATGGAACAGCTGTCAAGTCAGCCAACGAAACAGGTCTGCTTAGGTCTCCTGACAATACCAACTGCTGTTGTTCATGTATCCTCAGTGACAGCAGCAAGATGAAAATCGAAATGAATCGCTCTACAAATGAGACACTTTTCTGCTTTGACTTTCCAAATGTGACAGTGTTGTTTGTTTTTTCAGTCAGCAACATTTAGAGATGTTAGAAGGCTCTGGTGTCAGGAAGTTGCTCAGGGGGCAGTTTCAAAAAATAAAAAAAAAAGGGGGGGGAGAAATCTGCGTAACGGTTGCTTGCATAATAATGTTTGAATTCTGTCCATTAAGACTACTGCCACAAAACTGAACAGCAAAATATTCCTAGCCAAACAAACGACTGCAGGCTTTGAGCAGCAACTGTGAACACTTCATATCTCACTACAAAGTATTTATTCATTACCCTTACTGTGCTAGGGGTGCAAAATGCAGGTTCTGGCCACAGAAGCCACTACTCAGCCCCAGTTCCTATGGAGGGGCTGCAAAGCACAGATTCATTCCCTTCTGTCCTCTGCTTAGCAGAAGAATGTTTCTCAACAGATCATGAATTACAGAGAAAAAGAGATTGATAAAAGTGTTCTTCTTCAGTATGAGTTTGAAATAGGAACATTTGCCCTCCTATCCAAACAGCTGAGAACACCCTCCAAACAAGCATCTGCAGTATATGTGAAATAATATTTGTCCCCAGCTTGTACCAGGAGAACGTAAAGCACAAGGTAAACACTGAAACCCATCAGCTCTCTCTTGTTTTGTGCAATATGCAGCAATAAACAAAAACTAAACTTGCAAAAGACTGTAAAAGACTTTTTTAACAGTTGCATTAAAACTCATGAGCCATATCGAAACAAACACTGAAATATATTTTTGCATATCCAAATGAAACCTTCCTGTTGAAATACATCTTCATTGTGTCATTCTTCTCCTAATGTAACACCAATACAATACCTATTACAAGAAGCACAATCCAGCTTTTAGAGTTCCCCACAATTTTGAAAATAGAAAAAATCTAATGCTATCCCACCCCCAAAAAAGGCCACAAAACAACAACAACAACAACAACCAAAAAACCACAAAAAAAAATAGAGAAGGCTTTTAAAAATGTATTATGTATTTAAGTTTATTTGGCTTCAAAGGAACATAGACCTTACAGACTTCTCTCCATGGTGGTTACAGAAATGCCTCTTAGAGTAGATCAACTCAGGGCAGTACTGCAGCAGCACAAAGAGAAATGTCTCTCACATCAGTGTGGTTTTGGAGTGTACTCAGGGATTTCATGTGTAACTGTCTCAGTTACACAGTGATGTCCCAAATCCCTAGAAACTTTTAGAAGTTTTCTGTAAATCCACTGAGTGAAAATCTGTTCTGAGTCCATGAATATTTCTCCAAAGCCCATCCTTGTCAAACAATCAACTTTAAAACTTCCTGTTCTGTCAAGCAAAATTTATTTTAAGGAACAGCCATCCAAAATCTCTGGGTGTGCAGGTGCCAGCTGTGAGACATCCACAGAACCCGATTCTGTTTTAATAATTATTATCAGTACTATGTGCTAACAGCACTTCCAATCTGAGAGGCTCAAAGTGATTTACAAATATTAATTAAGCCTCCAAACATGCTGCGAGTGTCCCCATATTGCCAATGAAGGAAGAAAACTCCGTCATTTGGTCACTTTATACAGAAAATCTGTGGGATTTGTCAAGAGGGAGTATCAAGAATCCCACAATTCCAGTTTTGTACTGCCAGAACAAAGCCATCTTGTGTTCCTGGGATTTTGTTAATCTTTTTTTAAAAGTATTTTCAGATTATACAAGTTTTTCTTGAACCATATGGGTAGATAAAGCCAGAAATTCTCCATCTTGAACTGATTATTTATGATAACCAGATTATTTTGCATCTGATCTTATCTGAAGCTGAGGAATAAGTGAAGATGAGCACCATGTGACTGCAGTTACCAGCATTGCCTTGTAAGATCTTGTCATTTAGCTGCTAAACTTAGAACTATTCTTTAAAACTCTCCATGCTCAGAATATCTAGTTGGGCTACTTTTTTTATTCTCTTTTTGTTTTGCCCACAAATTAAGTGATACATCAGATTAAAAAAAAATAGCTGGGGGAAGGGGAAGAGGCAATTTCTTGGTTTCTTTTTAAACTGCTGGAATCAGACATATGTTCTGCTGAACAAGTGGCATTGCTGCTAGTAAAGGGACAGTGTTGGTGTTAGAGATTTGCCTTTTGATCTCCTTGTTGAAAGTTACTCACAGATGACCCTCTGCTCTCACTGAAGACAATTTCTTTGCATCTCTAAGTCAAAGACCTGAGAGTCAGTCCAAACTTAGGACACAGAAAAACTCAGATCAGAAACTAGCAGAGTTGTCAATTATGTAAAAGCTTCATCGGATGACTGATGATAGTGTTGATAGCATGCTTTCTCTTCTTGATTTTAGTTCTGATGCTTGTGCATCACAAACCTCCCTCTGTCCATCTGTGGAGGATGCCAAAACCCAGAAATATTAAGTATTTTGTTTAGGTACTCTGAATTCATGTACAAACAAGCATGAGGTAGCTCAGTTAACAGGACTGCGCTCCCAAAGATGTAACAAGCAATCCTGAAGTGCAGGCAAAGGCTTTCAGCGCTGATCAATCATTTCCCATCCCTTCCCAAAGAAAACAGAGCTGGCACGACCTGGCACGGTGCCAGCACTCCCTGCTGTGAAATTCTAAGAGAATCTGGTTGATAAGTAATGCAACAGAATTTAATTCTGGGATTTTTGGCATCACTGAGCTAAAGACAGAAGAGTAAGTAGGAACTTCCTTGGCTGTTAGCAGCAGAATGTTGCCCTCCTCCACAGCAAACCCTGCCACAGGGACAGGCTTGTCAAATGAGCATGTAAACCACAACGGATTTCAACCTCTTGGTATCAGGCAATTGCTTCCACCTTCTGATGTTTTCCATGTACCTTCTTCTCCTTTCTAGTTCTTCCATAGCAATAGCCTCTATTTCTTTTAAGCCTCCAATACTCCCCACCAGTGCATCTGGTCCATTTCCATCTGCCCACTCCATCTGAAAAGTAGCCCCAGCCTTGGAATATTGCTGCACTCCCCCGACAGCTAGAGCAGCAGGGCCAGAAATTATAAATTACTCTATTGTGCCCCAAAACTGGCAGCCCAGACTGCTTTCTGATGCATTAATCTACAGAGAATGCTCCTGTCCTGGCCATCCCTGTGCCAGACTGGAGCTGAGGTGAAAGAGCAAGCCTGGCCAGAGCCAGTGTTTTACTGGGCTCAGTGTAGGCATGCCAAAGGGACCACCCCGAGGACATCAGGTTTGCCAGCTTGCCCTACTCTAGGATATCAGTGGGTTTTTTCATAGCATTTAAAATGTATAAAGAAGCTGCTCTGGCACAACTGAGCTGGGTTTGGGGCTGCAAAAAGCAAGAAATTTTCACATCTGTCAGATTAATTTAAATGAGGTTGGCTAGTCAGAGCAGTTCAGTGGTTTGGAAAGTAAAAATAAGTCCTTAAGAGACGAGTGGGGCCTCAGGGAAATTGGTGATAAACAGATTTACCAGCAGGCTACGCAATATACTGCAGCATGTTATATCCATGAGTATGAAAGCCATGTGTGTATCTGTGTATCTGCAATTTGCATATGCACACACACATCCACAAATCAAACTCTAGAGAAAGAGAGAGGGGTCTTTTGTCCCTTAAGTCATTAGAGCTGAATGGATTTAATCAGCAGGTTGATAAATGATAACCTCCTTCATTTGCTCAGGTGCCAGGGCACAGACTTGTGGCGGTGTCCTGGACAGTGGGAGACTGGCAGTGCCATGCCTGGCCCTACCCACAGGCAGCCAACAGGCAAGCACTGGCATTTGCTGTCCTGAATTTCCTGCTCTGTCCTCCTTTGGTCATTGCAAGATTTCTTCTTGCTACAGTGCAGCCTCCAAGTCAATCCTGCCTTAACAGTTCTCCCATCATCTTAATGTCTTGACCCAGGTATATATTTGAAGAATCCATGTAATAAATATATTTTATGTTGTATTTAGTTATTATATTTGACCTGCACCAGAAAAATGTAACACTGACTATTTCCCAGCGTTTTAGAGTATGCTTGGGAAGCCCAGGAAACCCAGGATGATTTCCTTTTCTTTCTACCTGAGCATTTCTTTTTCAGCCTACATCCTCATTTGACTGGCTTTTCTGAACGTAACACCATAAAGAAGCACATATTTCCAGGATTATAGAAAGTGGGTTCACTGCAGAGTTCAAGCATCAGCTCTTGATCTTTGTTCCTATACTTTGTCATAATATTACTGCAGCCCCTAAATAACACAGGACTGAATTGCCAGACTAAAAACACACCATTTGTACAGATTCTCTGTGACAAGAATAGTAGGACCCAAATTATCAGGTAATTCAGCTTCTAGTACTGCACAGAGTAGATCAAGCACCAAATTGTAATCTTTTTTAGACCAGTATGAATAACTAGACATAAGGTGGTCTAACAGGGATCAGAACCTGCCCCACTGAGTGCACACAGCTGTCCTTGTTCATTTTCTCTGCACCAAGGGTGAGGCAGGATCCTCTGAGGCAGTGTGTGCTGCTCAGGAAGGACGTGTGCTAGGGAAGGTCTCAGCCGAGCCACAGCCTGGCTGTGGGACAGCTCCAAATGGGCCTTTCTTCACATTTTCACAGTCTCTGACAAGGGCTAAAATGGCCCAGAAGGAATTAAGTTTGAAATACTTAGGAAATGTGGTTGCAAATTTTGTATGTTACAGAAAATCAAACAACACCCAGAATAAGTGAATCCTGTATTATTTGGAAGTAAAATGCACATGAAAGTCACACTGGTCAGCATATGGTGACAGCCACATTTTCTGAAGCCATCATGACATTCCAGTGTATCCTGTGCAGTCCCTACCTCTGTGCTCAGTGCAGGTGGAACCTCACTTCACAGGACAGATTCCCATCCTACTTTTGTTAAAGATACGTGAAAGACTTAGCAAATTCAGAGACCTTCCTGAAGATATGGTCCTGTGATTTATTTCAGGTATGATTTTTGGTCCTGTGATATATTTCAGGTATGATTTCATTAAAAAAACGGAGGCATTAATGTTATAGACAGAATATATAGTGCAAAAAGTTTCAGACAGTGCAAGAAGGGATGCTTTGAGTATACAGAAGATCAGGAGTCATTACTTTTTTTGTTATTCTGACTTGATTTTGCTGTTGTTTTACTTTGCTTTTGACATAGACCATGTAACCTGAGCTGTAGTAAAAAACCTCTAAATAAGCTCCTGCCTGGAAGCATCTTGCTCTTAGTCCTTGCTTCCTTCACTAGGGAAATTTTTCTGTAAGTAGTTGTTTAGAAAATTGTTCTGCCAGGAGCTGACTTTTGGCTGTATGCTGCACACAACATTTTCACACAATAAATTTAAGAGAAGGTAACCTCATTATGCAATTGTTCTTGTGAACATTAGGAAAGCTATTAAAATTTGATGTGATCGTTTATCACAAGCATAGTTATTACAAATACTAATACAACAGATGTGGTTATAGTTTACAAGTCAGTGCTACATGGGAGGATGAGATGTTGGCAATTGTTTGTCACACTTGGCTTAGAATTAATTTTTATTAAATAATATTATAAATGCATCATTTTGGTTTTTCCACTGTGCTCCCAGATAGATATTTGTCTTCTAATAGCTTACTGTTTAAGTTCTCTAAATAGTTGTAACTTCTAATGTTAAAATGGGTAAACTACCAAATAATGCCAAATATTACTGCTCCACAGGTCAAACCCCGTTTGATACAAAGAATTGGTTGTGCATTTTTTGGAGTGCAGGGCACATTGTACAAGTTAACCAGCTTTATAACAAAATGTTCCTTCTGGCTTGATGCTAGAAGATATTGCTTCTGAAAGGGAATTATTTATTTATTAATAACAAAAACCCAACAGTCCTACCATATGGTTTCATTTCAGATATGCAGTGTCAGTCAGGCATGCTCCGTTAGCCAAGACCATTTGCCTGCCCTATGTCATCTGTAAAAATCTCTGTGTTCTGTGTTTACCTTTTGGACCACTTCTTTTAGACATGCATATTTGCTAATATCAAAATGCTAAATAAATCAATAATAAGTCAGACTTTGTGCAAACAGGAACAGAAGATGGGGTGTCTGAGCATCAACCTGGGACACATGATTGACAGTTAATAATTTCCTACCTAGTGATGTATAGATAATCTTATTTTTGCTTTCACCTTAATACCAGGTTATATGCAGATGGCATCAAAAATACCTTTTCTGCAGTCATTTATAGTGACTCTTGCACTCAGCTGATCCAATAGCCTCATTCATCAGATACTATCAAACAATATGCATCTAAATGAAAGAACTTCAAAAACTGCCAGAATTAGTTTCTAAGGCCCTAATGTTACCTTTAATTAACTATAGAGCAGAAACATTATCACTGTTAAGTATAGGCTAATCCAATAAATTTAGGATTTTGAATCCTTGGTGGTACCTGTAACTCCAGCATTTTCCTACCCTACCTCTGCTACGTATTTTCCAACAACAGTTGCAATGTGCAAAATGTGGAGGTTCTTGAATGATGTCCTTAAAACCAGGATAGGGATGAGCCCAAATACCAGGCAGATGGAAAATTAGATTTAAGGGTATGTGAAAATACCCCTGCCTTTGAGTTGCTAGGATAAAATGGAACAGATACCTCTCAGTATGGGGCTGTCTTTGAGAGCAGCTGAATTCATTGCTCTGCTAAATCCAGGGAGAGGAGAAACAGAGCAATTTATCAAAAGCATAAAACAGTATTTTCATCCTGCTGCTCTCCACTCACACAGAAAAAAACATGAGTTATTTAGAGAACCACAGATAGGATTGTGCTCTAGATTTCCAGGGAGAGGAACAAAACTGGACTCTGTCCTCGACTGCTGCAGCCCCCGCTGCCCACGGCACCAGGGCTCCCATCCTCCCTGCCCTGCCAGCCCTGCCCGTCACCATCACCCCCTCCAGGGCTCACAAGCTCTGCACAGAAACACGAGAGTGGTGAATGTTAACGTGCTGAAATCCAAAGAGGTAATGCTGGACCTCCCCAGAGTTTCTGGGAAGACAAATCAATTATCAGATTTTATACCTTAGATGAGTTTTAAGTTTTTAGCCAAGTTTTTTCCTAATTTTAATTACCACAGGAGATAGAACTAGAGTAGGTAAGCTGCTGCTTTCACTTTCCACGAACACTGGAAGACCCACTTTTTTTATTCGACCCCAAATGCCAACCTCAGGAGAAGAGACAGCCGGAAGGTTCTCTGGCCTCACAGGTGTGGCATTCACTTGGAATAAAGATGACCTAAGATCCTGTCCTGGTACTAAATTGAACACAACAGGAGGTTCAGCCTGAATTTTGCACATCCCTGTCAGCCACACATTCTGACTCAAATGGTATTTAATTCTTTCTGTAAAAAGGAAACTGTTGCAGAGTTTGAGGGCAGCACCTACACTCATTGGACCTTGTAAAAGCAAGTTCAGCCCAGTTATTCACACCCTTAGAAACGAGACAGGAGGTTGAGAAGACTGACCAATCTCTTATCAAGGTATCATTCATTACCAAACACATTAAAATATGTTTTGTCAACTACCTAGGGCGGAGTATACAGCACACTTCCCTAGAAAAAGCCACAAACGCAGATATTTGCATCATTTCCAAGTCTGCCCCTGACCATTCTGCAGCCAGTTTCTCATCCGGCACAGCTTGGTGAGACCGTTTTGGCCGCTGCCCACTCCCGTCTCGCAGTTGCCACCAGTCTGTGCGTTACCTGCAGAGTGACTCCCCGGGCACCCCAGGGAACAGCCCTGGCCACACCAGCAGGGCTGGGTGCCCGTGCCCTCCCTGCATTGCCATGTCCCAGGCAGTGGCTGAGGCACGTCTCTCCTTCACCTGCCTTTGGCACAGCCAGTGGTGCCTGTTTGCTTTGAAATGCACGGGTATGGGGGCAGGATGAAGGGGAGGCTTCAGCTTTATGGAAATGTTATGAAAAGCTCTTCAAAAATTGCTTCTGGGGTAGTAAAAAAAGAAAGGGGAAGCGAGTATTGTTAACAAAACAGAGCCCCTTGAGACAAATTTTATTTGCCAAGCAATGTACACAAAAACCAGATTAATTAAAGTTACATTCATATATTTTAAACAGCCTTAAATTATTCATTTCCATTTTAAAAATATATGCAAGCACAGTTTCTTCAGCAATAAATTTTTAAGATGGTGGGACATTTTACATCATACTGTTCTCTGGAGACTTTTCCTTGCATCTGGGATTGTTCATGAAGCCAGGAATAATGGAATAGGAAGGACTGGACAATATTAAGCAAGGCATTTCTGCATCTGGGCTCACTGGGCACAAACACCAGAAGCAGCTGAAGTGGAAAGAGGGAACTGGAGGCCGCGTGTGCTGCTGAGCTGGCACACACCCCAAGGAGCAGGGCCAGAGTTAAGTGCTCTTCCACAGGGATGCCCACAGCAGTTTACTACCACAGGCAGCTGCTACAGGCTCTGTCTATGTAGAGCGCAGGAGCTCAACACAAAGTTTTTTGTCAAAAGCAGAGAATTCAAATTCTCTTGCTCTGCTGCTGCGACCCCTGAGTGAGCCTTCTAAACCCAGGTGCTGAGTTTGCTCTCACTGCCACCCTGCAGAACAAGATGTCCCCACTACTCTGCTGAGACGTAGAACTAGTGTTGAACAGAACTCCCCTGCTTAAGCTAAGAGGCAACTCCTACGTAAACATTTCCTACCGTCTCTGTGGACAAATCAAGTCACCCTTTCACAGGACAGCATCTCTTTCCATTCTAAAATTGTCCAAAGCAAATGGTTTAATAGACCAGTAAGCCACAAATTTGCATAGAATTTTTAATTCAATGCTTTACTTTTCAAGCTGCAAATTGAGTGAAGTTTTACACGTAGGTGGTATGCAGAAAAGTCTTCATAGGCCGAGATTTAAGTCACCAAGTTCTTGTAATTTGTTCTCAAAAATGAGGGACAATAAAAGGCAATCTAACCTGCCTCTCCCCAGCTCCACAGAGTGAGCAGAATGTGCAGTGAAGCACTGTCAGAATTGGTGCTTAATGTGAAGAACAGCCACTGAAGCTGAAGCTTGCAAGTTTTTGACAATTAAAGCTCTACCCTGCTGTCCTTCAGTGAAGCTGATGGGAGGTTTGCCTGAAATTGGTTTTGTGAAGCCAACAATGTGAGACTGCCATGAATATTTTAAAGTAAAGGAGTTGGAATACTCTAATGATCTTATGTAAATCTAGTCTAAGAATTTCATTGGTAATTTTTTTGAATGGGTCATTAAGCAGGGGAGAAAAGGTTGGAAAGCAGCCTGAAAAGGAGAACATTTTCAAAAGCCAAAATACTCCCCAAATGCTTCAGAGCCATCCAATTAATCTAGCCTGGGGAAGCCAAAGGAGAACAAAGTGACAGAGCATCAAATACATGAGTAACTATAGGCAGATGCTCCAGTTTGTCAGAAGACAGCAGGAAGTCAGTGATGTGTAGTTACCATGCTCAAATGCTGAATTTGAACCTTATATACATTTAAAAATACCTGTGATTTTGCTCCTTATCATTAGTGCTAAAAACAGAAGTCCTGCAAAAATTCCAGATTAAGCAATAGTACGAAGCATGGTGGTGCTACCACTGGTGAGAGTGCCAGCACTTTGTGGAACCACTTTGTGGTTCCCTGGCTCACCTAAAGCCTCACCAGTGGACAGTCTGCTGCAGGACACTTGTTTGTTTAGCTGTTCAACTAATTCTTTTTCTGCTATGAAACAGCACAAATACTTCTTAAGAAATTGCTGTTTTAGAAAAACCAACAAAACTGCCCTTGGCAGCTAAAGGACTTTTAATGCCTGATTTCCTTAGTCTTTATGTGGATGCATACTATTATTTGGAATGTGGGAAGAGCATATTTATGAATATTTTTGGTGAAGAAGTGATTGGGGTAAGGCTGTATGTGCACAGCAGACAAACAGTTTTACAGTCTGCCTGGCACAGCTCACTCATTAAATCCCATCAGTTTTCTGTTGACTTTTCTTTTGAAGATTTATTCCAGAAGCAGCACTGTGTCAGCAGGATCTACACCACTACTATTAACTGTAAATAGCAATTATTTATGTGTATTTGGGATGTTGAAATAAACACATTCAGCTCATGCCTAGGGAAAGGACTTTTCTTCAGTGTTAAGGTCTGATTGAGCTGTACTCAGAATCTGAAGTGCTGTCCAGCCCTGCTCCTCCCGTGCACTGGTGTTGTAGTAGGTTCTCTCTTGGGTTCTCTCTCAAGTTTTGAGCTAAGGATTGAAGGCACCTTGTGACCAGCTTTTATTTGGATTGCCAGCATTGCTTGCTCAGGGAGACAGAAAGGCATCAGTAACCAGGATACATTTAGATCATATTCCCACAAATTCCCACAAGATAATTTTTTCTCTAATTCCTGCTGTAAAAGTTTTGTTCCTGTCTGATCCTCACGACTGCAGCACAATGACCAAGTTCCTGGCAACCTGCAAGACACCCTCTTTACCTTACAAGAGCCCTTGTCTTTGTTTGGTGGCAAGGAACTGAGGTTCTGCAAGGGTGACTGTCCCCAGCGAGGCCGCAGTGACAGCAGGCAGTGTGCACTGCAGTCAGGCCACTTTGGGCCACTCACATAACCACTGTAAAAGAGGCTGCAGAACAGCAGTGGGGCACAGATTTAGGAACTCTCCTTCTGTATTTCCAGGGTTTGGCGAATTTTTCAATGAAGCAGTCATCTGAAATACTTGGGTCATTAGAATGGGTCAGCTATTGCACATGCAAATACCTGAATTGGCTTTAAAGTGGTATTGATGCATGTCTTTGAAAAAATTATCCTAGTATAAATACCAAATAATTTTTAAGAGGAAAAAAATCAAGTTTTCATGGTTTTACCTAGATGTAGTGCTGATGGCAGCAATTCTGGGAAAAGACAAGTATGGGTTTATGTGACAAACAGATCTTCACAAATTACTGAGGCTGTTTTGTAAGCAAATGGTGACCCACTGAAATGAGTCATGCAATATACAGAAAAGATCTGGGGCCATTCCAGTGATTTAATAAGACAAGGACAATGCTGAGTACAAACAGATGTAAAGTTTTGAAAAAACTGTGACAGTGAAGCCTCCTGCAAATAGCTAATCCAGATGACTAAACCAGAAAATCATTCAGATAGATATCATCCCTAGTAACAGTGACTTCACAAAGAACTCAGAAGTTGGTGTTTATATGAGCTGGACAAAGAATTGATACCCGAAGATGTACTCATCATAGACAAAAGCATATAGATTGCTTTCAGGGAGAATTAAGAGACCTGGACCATTCAGAAAAGTGAATAAAAAACTGTTTTGATGATGAAGTAACAACAACAGGTCAGAAGAATTTTACCTAAATTGCTGGTTAAAGGTCAGACACTTGGGAATGTCTCTGTGCTCCAGATCGAGGAACCCAAATTGCTCTCTGGTTTTCACCCTGAAAAAATGTCTCCTTTGGCCTCTGTTAGAGTACTCTCCCCTAAATTTGCAGGAGGCTCATAAAGCAAAATAACACTTCCCATCCAAACATCAGAAAGTAAATTTGTGATGGAGATGGCAGCTGAGTAGCAAATGGCTTGGTGTAAACACATCTCATATGTTTCCTACATAAATACTATGCTTGAGAACACCACACTGATCAGGAAGTTCATAGTTCTGCATGCCGTGAAGCACCAGAAGCATTTCTTTCATTCTTATTAGGAATTAAGAAGTAGGAAATAAATCTCTATACTATTGATAGGGTTGGAAAGTGTTGCCTATATTTAGACATTACAATAATCTCCCTTTCACAACCCCTGAAATAGGTCAGCATTTTGGGTATTTATAAACTGGTTCATTAGGGCTTCCTTCCCTCTCACGTCAAGTTACGCAAAGAATGAACAGGAGCACAAAAATTCACCTAGGGCCAAGGCATTATTGATCATAATCATAACATTCCAGTGTCAGCTGCTTACATTTACTGCTGCACTAAATATTAAGAAGGGCTAACTCTAAGCTATTGGCATTATTATAGAAAGAAATTGGATATCACATTTCTGTGTAAATTCCACCTTTTCATCCTGTAAATATCAGTGCATGTTAAATATTTGAATTTTCACTGTATTAAAGGTTCTAAAGTTCAGTGGTAATTAGTGCAATCAGGTGCCAAATGATTCAATTCCCAGGAGAGCAGTATTATAGAAGGAACTATGGCAAAACTCCAAGGTCTGAATCTATAGTATAATTAGTATAAACCTCACATTTTTAGCATAATATAGTACTTACATAATTTGTTCTGTGGATTTTGCAAAGCACTACCCATTAAAAAAATTTGAAGCACCTTAATTTGACAAAAATAAGAGTTAAATTATCTTATAATGCTGATGTTAATGTTTGACAGAGAACACAAATTACCTTAGGAAAAAGCCTAGTTAGTTGGGTAGATGTTTCTGCAGCACAATCCAGAAATCAAAATTACATAAATCTAAGTGCTGTCTAATGTTCCCTAATATTTACTCTAAGTCTCATTTTCCTCCTACCAGAATCACTTCTGTTTCACAGGCTTGATACTGAACCCACTATCAGTGAGAGGCGGTACCAAAGACATGAGAGCACATCTGTCATCAAAGAAAAATAACTAAACTGTGCACAACAATTAGCAGCCACCAATTCACAATCTAATTTTAGATTCTTGATTCTGGAAAACCTGACAAATAGTTGTGATTTCACTCCCATGAACAGCACTAAGGGATCACTGAGACAACACAGTTAAGACCTTGCATATAGGGAATGATGTCTTTCTGGAGATCATTTGATTCCAAAGGTAAATTCAAAGATCCCTGGTGCTTATGTCTTATTAAAAACAAATATCTCCAAAGATAATATTTTAATTAAAGCAATATAGCTTCCTTGAATACACAATTTCCTCTCTGTCCCTCAGTCTGTCCAGCCTGGCCTTAGGTAACAGGAGCAGTTTTGTAAGCACCAGCATTAATGAAACCCTTGTTTCCTACAGATTTGTGTGTCTTCGTTGGCAGAAAAACTGAGCTGTTCAGGCTGAAGCTTTTCTAGCAGTTGGGGCATTTTTTAAGTCATTTTGTCTTGCAAATTCTTGCACACTATCTGGCGTGAGAGCTCACAGTGACCCATTACCTGAGCGGATGCATTTACTGGGCTTTCTTACCCAGGTGCCAATTCCATGAAGCTGCTAAGAGTGTAATTCTTGCTCCTTTTGCCTGATCCTGCCTAGTGGATTCAACAGGTATGAGAGGCAGGAAAACACATATGGACGTATACACTTGGATAAGTCTTTTCTCCACATGAGCCAGCTTGTTTGTAAAAGAACTGTGTGGGCCATGGCTGCAGGGACACAGGAGGGAGAGTGACTCGGTGGGAACAGACACTGTGCAGCTGCTTGCTGCCGGTGCTATGACTGGAAACAAAACTGACTCTTCCCCCTACCCTACTCCCATCTTATTCAATGTCCTTCAGCCTGGTGAGGGTTGCTCCCCCTGGAATCTGTGCGACACCTCTGAATCTTCTCACTGCAAAGCACGTCAGAGTTCAGCCACTCCCCCCAAGTAGCCTCAAAGGGAGAATCATTACAGCTACACAATAAACAGTGCCCTGATAAAGGTTGTCTTCATCATTTTATATTGCTGGGACCCATTCTTCTAACCTTTCTCCAGAGAAGCTCATGTGATATTATGTTAAATAATCACGTAATCTAAATGACACTGCAACATGCACATACCCAGTGCACCACATAGGTGTTTCTCCCAGCCGAGGAAACTGACTGTGCCAGGCTGATTAGTACTTAAAACAAACGAGCCTGGACATGTTAGGTCTGTCAAGAGCTGCATTATCTAAGTTTCACACAACATTCATAGAATCACAGGATATGCTGAGTTGGAAGGGACCCACCAGAACCATCCAGTCCAACTCCTGGCCCTGCACAGACACCCCAACAATCCCACCCTGTTCATCCCTGAGAGCGTTGCCAAACTCTTCTTGAGCTCTGGCAGCCTCGGGGCCGTGCCCATTCCCTGGGGAGCCTGGGCAGTGCCCAGCACCCTCTGGGGGAAGAACTTTTTCCTGATATCCAACCTAAACCTCCCTGGCACAGCTCCAGCCGCTCCCTGGGTGCTGTCCCTGCTGAGGAGAGTGAAGAGATCAGAGCTGCCCCTTGTGCCGATATTGAAGACCCCAAAGAGGTCTGACCTCAGTCTCCTCTTCTCCAGGCTGAACACACCAAGCGCCCTGAGCTGCTCCTCATTGAGGGCTTCCCCTCCAGACCCTTCCCCATCCTCGTGGCCTCCTCTGCACTCTCTAATGGCATCATGTCTTTTTCGTATTGTGGGGCCCAAAACTGCCCCCAGCGCTCGAGGTGAGGCCGCCCCAGCCCAGAGCAGAGCAGGACAATCCCCTCCCTGGCCTGGCTGGCGATGCTGGGCCTGATGCCCCCGGGACAGGGATGTCCTTCCTGGCTGCCAGGGCACTGCTGACTCAGATCCAACTGGCCATTGACCAGGACCCCCAGGTCCCTTCCCGCAGCTGCTCTCCAGCCTCTCGTTCCCCAGTCCATCCACACAGCCAGGGGTGCCCCATCCCAGGTGCAGAATCTGGCATTTGCCCGTGTTAGACTTCACATGGTTGGGGATTGTCCATCTCTCTCATTTGTTGAGGTCTCTCTGCCCTCAGTCAACAGTTCCTCCCAATTTAGTGTCATCAGCAAAGTTCTTTAGTGTTCCGTTTATGAAGATGTTGAAGGCACAGGGCTGAGGATGGAGCCCTGCAGAACCCCACTGGTGACAGGCCCCCGGTCTGATGCCACCCCAGTCACTGTCACCCTTTGTGCCTGACCCGTGAGCCAGCTGCTCGCCATCCCATGACGTGTTTATCCAGCTGAACGCTGGGCATTTTGTCCAGAAGGATCCTGGGAGAGATGGTATCGAAAGCTTTGCTGAAGTCCAAAAGGAATTCCATCAACTGGCTTCCCTTGATCAGCCAGGTGGGTTACCCTGCTGCAGGAGATCAGGTGACAAGCAGGACCTTCCCCTCCTGAAGCCGTGCTGGCTGTGACCGATGACGGCATGGTCCTCACAGAACCTCAACACCTCCCAGAATAATCTTTTCCATGATTTTACCAGGCACTGAAGTCAGTCCTGTAGTCTCTGGGGTCCTCCTTCTTGCCCTTCTTGAAAATCAGGATACCATTCACCAGCTTCCAGTCAGCTGGGACCTCCCCAGATTCCCAAGACTGCTCAAAAATCATCAGGAAAGGTTTTGCAATGACATCAGCAGCTCTTTGAGGATTCTTGGATGAATCCCATCAGGCCCTATAGATTTGTAGGGATCCAGCTGGAGCAGCAGATCCCACACAGTTTCAGGGTCAACTGGGAGTTGATCACTGTCCCAGTCATGGTCCTCCAGCTCAGGGCACTGAGACCCCCTTGATCCCTGATCCATGTTCAAGACTGAGGCAAAGAACACAATAAACACCTCTACCTTGCCCCGTCCCCATTTGTGAGGTGACTGTCCTCATCCTGGAACCAGACAATCTTATTTCTACACTTCCTTTTGCCATTAATATATTTGAAAAAACTCTTTTTTATTGTCCCCCACATTTCTAGCAACTTCAACTCCAGCTGAGCTTTGGCTGCATGGATTTTCTCCCCATGGTGAGCAGCATCTCTGTATTCTTCCCATGGCACCGGAACTTGCTTCCACTGGGTGTAGACCTTCCTCTTTTGCTTAATATCCAAGAGGAGATTCCTGATCAGCCAAGCCACCCTTCTGCCTTACCTGCTTGACTTCCAATGTTTGGGAATTGCTGCTCCGTGCCTTTAGAAGGTGACCTTTAAAAAGTGACCAGCGCTGATGGACCCAGCACCTGCCACAGCATTTTCCCTGGGGATTTTACTCACTAGTTCCCTGAGCAGCCTGAAGTCTGCTCTATTTAATAAAGTATGGTTTCTAAACTCCTATCTGTTTGATTGACAATTTAATATCTTTTTGGATCTTTTTTCCCCCCTGAAAAAGGTTCACCACTTCAAATGAAGGATGCTGTGCTTTTAATCAAATGTCAGGTTTGAACATCTCCGCTGCAGTCCTTTGGTGGAAAGCATTTGGCAATACAGGGCATGTCAAATTGAGTAAAGCAGTAAGAGCCCAGTAGAGGAAGAGAGCTCCCAAATACGTTCTCCTGCTTCAAGGTTGTCTCTTAGCTTGAAGATTAGATGTTCGTTTGCCTTGGCTTATGTCAGGGAGTGCTGCCTTGACTTGGAGAAGAACTTCCATCCTCTCGAAGTGCAGACTGTGCTATATTTAAGGCTGAAATCTTGAACAAAACTATACCCTTCATGTATTGCTATACTTGAACAAAACACATACTTTGCAACCACTTCAGTGAAGTCTCACAGTAAAAATCTCATTCTCCTCCCAGAGAAGGTTTATGTAAATCTTAATTACTGCATCACAGTTCCAATATTTACTGACACGCTGTAAATCCATTGTGTACAAAGCAGACTAGAATCCAATAATACAGAGGCATTGTTTAATTATATGTTTATTAGAGCAGTAAAACTAATAATCCCCAGTAAAATCTTTGAAAATTATCCCGTCGTGATAGAGTAATCACTGTCCTTTCAGCGCAGGATAAAAGCACAGCAAACAGACATTGCTGTATCACAAAGCTGTAGCAGGCACGGCGACACGGCTCCCAAGCCCAATTCGTACTGCCAGCCTCACACAATGCATTAGGAAAGCAACGGAATAATTCAACTTTCGGTGCCTATATAAATTATTTCATTTCAGTGTGTCTCACTCACAGGGAATGGATTCTAAAAGCTCATTTTATACACACAGCACTGATCCAAAGCCAGAAACAGTTAGGGGGTCTTCCCTTTGGATCAGCCATCTGTGAATGAGTCCAATCCTGACAAGCCCTCTCTGGGGCAATTCAGCAGGGTTCTGGCAAGATTTTTTTGCTATGTACGGAGTACATTCCTGTTCAGTCAGGAAGAATAAGGGCGTTTTGCTTTTTGCGGGTTTACTGTGCACATGTCCTCTTGGTTACAGTGTCCCATAATGCATGAGAATGCAGGCTGGTCATGTAACAGAGAAAATGTATGTTTATCACCAGCTTTCCCTATAAATTAATTCTAATGGGGAGAAGAACACTTATTACAATGCGAATGCATTTTTCCATGTGCAGACAAAGCATCAATGTCTCTTTATCCGCTTGTGAGTTAAGAAGCTGTTCTTTAGCTTGTGGGCTGTGGCTGTTGCTAAGACAACTGCGGTGCAGCCATTTACAATGTCCGTGATCATGCACCACAAGCTGTAATTTACCCACAGGTTCCTCATTTATTAGAGCAGAGAAACAGCAAGATGGTTGCTTGCACCATGTCCCACATGATATGAGTACTATGAGCATGGTATGAGTGGCTGTCAACACCTGCTCCGGATCTAAACAGATGCTGGATTTGAGAGGAAACCCAATTTGGTAAATGCTTTACCAAAGGAAAGTGGAACCTCTGAGCCTGGGAAAGGAAGTAAGGAAAACCCTACCACTTTGTAATTGCCTCAAATGAAACACAACTGTCCACATTATAGACTTTTGAAGGACTTCCTCAATTTTGGTGTGCACCTGTAATGAGATCTGAACGTAAGAGTCCTTCAGAGGCTGGGGAAACAAGCAAGAAACAGCACAGTCTGGGGCTTTGCATTTTGTCACTCCATTATCTGGCAAGGAATAGAGCAGTAGTTAGGATTCTCATGCAGAGCCAGCAGTACTTCATGGAGTGTGTTTTACCACTTGGGAGGATGAGCTAACAGTAAAAGTTCTTTACTCTGTAAATGGTCTGTACCATGTTGTTCATTTTCTGGGAACACCTTCAGGATCAGTCACCAACGTTAAAGTGTCCAGCCTTGTCAGGAGGAGCACTCCTACAGTACAGCCTTCCCTACTGCCAGCAGGGTTCTGCAGTGCACAGAGTTAATTTGGCCAGCAGTCTTACATTCCTGTACTGGCTAAAATATAAAATTACTGGGGGGCTTTTCTAAAGCCGCTATGTTGTAATCCTATGACCATGCAAAAGTAAGTGATGAGTCACTAGAGGGTAATAGGATAGGGATGAGGAGAGAGGTATGTGCTGTGTGTGGGCCGGGCTGAGCATTCCCTACCTGCACAAAGGCAGGACTGGAAGACATGGAAGTCTTAGGCAAGAGGAAGAAAAGACCCCCTGAACGCTCAGATTACTGGAGGAGCTATGAGCGCAGCAGCACCTGTCGACGGAATTCAGTAAGGCACTCTGATATTTCTGAATTTCGGTTTTAAAATCTTCACAGCACTTGCAGTGCACAATGGTGTCATATTGTTGCTGCAGCGACACTGAGACATCAGAAAAAACCTCTGCTTGTCTTGTTTTGTATATCCAGTCTTCATAGACATGCACCTTGTGTTCGGGGGCTTGTCAGCACCGAGCAGTCGTGTCTGCATTGCTGCTGATAACAAGCATTAGTGAGGAAAGAAATGAAAGACAGCTATAGAAGGTAACTACGAAATGCATGTCAAATATTCATTTTCTTGTAATCCAGTACTTCCATTTCTCTGAGAGTCCCACACGTCCCCAAGACATTTGTAACTACAGGTTCCCACTCAGATTTTCTTGTGGACATCAACCAAGCTAGTCTCATTACTTGAAGAGTGTTTCACACTCTACAGTATACAGGTCTCTAAAATTCTTCTGCCTCCTTGTTTTGTCATGTATTTATTTTGTGCATAACTATTTTAGTGAACTGCAATAAAATCCATTCTCCTTAAGGCACAATCTATAATGAACAAATAAAAAATGTTATTTTGTTCAGAATGCGTTATGAACAGCTTAGTATCAGTTTTAAGGAAGTGTGACTAGCTTCCTAATGGCTTCTTATTTCAGTTATTTGTAGCTGCAACTAAGCCAGACAAATGCTTTAAAATCATTCCTATTAAAGCACTTGAGAGGTTTTTAGCAATGCTAAAATGCTTAGATGTGCCATCAGTAAGGCATTTTACATAACACACCTAAAAATAGAACTGTTTCTAGAGATCATACAGGAAACATGCCATAAGGGAAATATGCTTATGATAAAATAAATTTCCTATACATATTCTTAGCTTCATAAAGCCACTTGAGAATCCCATTTTAGAGACAGGAAATTTATGTACCTTAATCCTTATTTATGTTGCTTTAAAATCAAACTATCTTCCAAGCTGCTCGTGTCTGAATGCTCCAGTTATGTCCTAAAGGCTCAGCACTTTGGGAAAATTTCTGCCTTGCAGGACCTTGATTTCAGGTTTAGGTTTTGAGTATTATTTTCCATACTTGGGAGTCACAATGGAATACAATAGATCTGAACTCAAGAAACTAGCCCAAATTTTCCTGCAGCGATTCACATCTCCCAGGCTTCAGCACGTACTTTGATCAATCTATTCATTCCCTGATTTCAGCTTCATAATGGTGTTCTCCAAATTCCATGGAACTCTGTGGGACTGCTGAGCATGAAAGAAATGCCAGAGCAGCAGTGAGGTGCACATGTACATCCCACTGAAAGTCTTTGTCCCAGTTTGAGACAAAATTCAAAGGAGTGTCCGAACTGAACGTCCTCTCTTAAAAGGCTGGTTACAGCCACCCCTCCCCCACCGGGTTCGGGAAGAAATTCCTCGGAGGAAAGTGAAGGACAAAACTATTTAACAAACACACGGGAAAAGAATAAAAATGCTAAATGATAAAACCTCTCACTGTGGAGAGAAACCTGGGAAGATTTTAAAGTCCTTTCTGGGTGTGGTCTCTCTCCTCCCCAGAGCTGGAGTTCAGCATGGGGGGCCCCCCTCCGGGCCGGTGCAAGGTCTCCCGGTGAGGTTCTGATGTTCTGGGGTTCTGAACAGCTCCAGAAGAGAAGAAGAAGAAACCAAAGTCCCAAGGACACAAAGGAGTTTAACTCTCCGTCTCTCTCTACCGAGAAAAGGAGGCAAGAGCTGGGAAAAGCCGGAAGGTGCTTTCCTCCGCTCTACAGCAGCAGCAGCTATCTCCGTGTCCTTGGAGCAAAAACTGCTTTGAAAAGTTCACCTGGCTTTTTTCTTCCTCGCACCCAGTTTTAAAGGCTCAGAAAGGCACAGGATCATGCCTGGGCATAGGGCTGGGGATATGGGATACAACATCATTAAGTCACCCCAGGACAGTCTTTCTCCTGGTGCTCCTTTCTGCATGCCTTGCCTTTTTCCCAAGAAACACATTAACAGCATGAACATTACAATCAACTCTTAAAACACTACAGATATTCAAATCCGAGGAAGGGTTCCTATTGTTCTCCATTTTCTTTTCAAATAGGTCTGTTATACAGCCATCCATTTACTCACATTTCCCTGTCATCACTGGAGCTGAGCAACTTCCACAACAAACAGGCAAGTCCTTTGGGCTCCATGCATTATTTGGATCTTGGTTTTCATAGTATGACAGAACCAAATTCAAGGGAGAAATTTTATTTTTAGGTAGAGGAGGGTGAGTGTTTGACACTGTTTGAACTGTTCTGGTGTACCCAGGAAATACCTCCTTGAGTAATGACTGTTAGCAAGTGCACTGGTGCGAGCACATCCCCAAGGTCTGTGTTCCCTACCTTCCCCCCACAGCACGGGAGCGATACATCCTGACGTCTGAGTCTACCACACATTGTCCACGAGGCTTCAAACCACAACCGTCACGCTGGAATCTGCAACTGCCCAAGAGCATGGTCAAGAGTTAGACATCATCCAGCACACTTAGTAGGTCCTTCATTTTCCTCATAATAGTACCTTTAAATAAGCAAAACAAAAATTCTTTTGCAAGTAGTGTAAAAGGAACTAGAGAATGTCTTTCTTCCTCGCACCCAGTTTTAGTGGTTCTTAGAAGAATGAACTGCTCCCTCTGCTACCTGGCTGGACAGCTGCTGATGATGAATTTTGACATGGATAGTATTAATGACAGTCCTTCATGTGGAAAGACAAAGCTCTAGTCTTCTCTTCACCTATCTTTTGAGATAATGGTAGAGATTGCTGTCCTATTCCTGAAGGAAAAACAGAACAAGTCTATAAATTCACTTTGATGTGTGTATTCAGCTTTCTACACATTACTCTTTATTTTTAATTTTTACCACATTGTGTCATTCCTGTTTATCAACAACTTGATTTCTCTTCTAATTTATTACATTTAAAATATCCATTCAAGAGTATGATAAACAATTCAGTGTGACACAAAACATGATGCATTAAGATATTCCATTAAATCCTTACCAGCCGCCTGTGTGTCAGTTAAAAATCACAAACAGTAATGCAGGTGCCTCCTCACTTCCCATCATCTTGTACTTAGCCAAAAAGGAAAGAGTTAATTCCAGTACAGAAGAGCAAGGTCACTAATTTAGTTCCTTTCTTATTGACTCATTTCTCTTAAATCAGTTTAAAGAGCACATACTTTGTTTTAGAAATTGAATCACAGTTTCCCTTTGGAAAGGCAACCCCTGTCAATATTACAGATATGAAAGGGGTCATGGAAATTCATATCTGCTTGGATCCGTATAGGGTGATATTTATCTCTGTTGGGTCACCTGCAAAAGTACTCAATTCAAAAGTAAAAGAATGTTATAAATGTCATAAAAGCTGGACCAGGAGTGATTAGAAAGAAAAGAGATGAAATGGAGTAGACCCCAAAAATGTAAGATTTCTTTTCATTATTATACAGAAAAAAATTGTGTATATACAAATTTGCATTTGAAGGGATATATGTTAGGTAGTAAGTCAATAATTCAGGGAGAAGAGAGGAAGCAGTGAATCTCTCAAAAGCCCAGAGACAGCAGTGACTGAAAGATCTGTTGGGCTGCATTTTTGAGTGATGGAAGGATTTGCATTTTCCAGCAAAACAAAAAAAACCCAAAACAAAACCCCCAAACAAACAAAACAAACAAAAAAAAACCCCACAAAAAACCCCACCAAAACAAAACCACCCCAAAAAGCCCAACAAAAAACCAAACCAAAACAAACCACCACAAAAAAACAAAAGCGGATTTCATAAAGAGAATTGAGTTTTTAAACTTCGCCAAAACAACAAAGGATTTTCACTTCTCTGGAGAATGAAGCTTGATGGTACAAAAAGCAGTTTTTTTGTTAGGTGGGGTTGAGATTCTCCATTCTCTCACTCTGTTTGTCCCCATTGCCCACGCCCAGCAGCTTTCAGTCCTTCCACGGCACCTTAGCCTGGAGCCTCTCTGACAAAGCAGCTCCCTGACAACAGCAAGAGGAGAAGAGAAAGAGAATTCAGAGAAAAGGGAAATTTGACATAAACATTACCTGAGTAAAAGGGTTTTGGTAGCAAGATAATGTTCTGGTATCATAGTGACAGGACATGGCAAGCTGCAAAAGTGCATCAAAAGAAAAGGATAGAGAGGAGTTGCTAAAAGAGAGTTCAGGCAGCTGGGAGCCACCAAGGAAAATTCATCTCCCAGGACAAAATCTCAAACTTCCAAAGGCACAAAAATTTCCAAAACAAGGCGTCTATGTTTGTTTCAGTCTCCTGTGAAATTAAAAAACCTATTTACTGATAGAGATAATTCTTTAAATGCATTTTTTGTGGTAAGTTAATTTCGTAGCATTTTAAAAGAAGGCAACATTGGGGTTTCCTCCATAGGTAACATGGATGCACCTGGGTAGAAGAAAGGAATGAAAAAGTGACTATAAAGGTCTTTTTCTTAGACCTTTTCTTTCAGACATTAAAGCATCTGTGGTAAAACCATCACTTGCAAAATCCAGATGATCAAAGAGCTTCCAATAAGTCTGAAATGTCCCAAATAAAAACAGATTATTTAAATTGCAAATCCCTGAACACAGTGAAGTGTCTCCACAGTTCGGTGAATTACCCAGCTAAATGGAGGAAATATAACAAAACTGTCCTAAAGAGCTATTCAATAACTGCCACCAGTGAATCTTCAAAAGGAACTAATTTTTAAAATGTCTTGATTAAAAACAAATATAAAGTATTCCTACAGAGCAATTACAGGATTCTTTATATCTGACATGCCTTCACTAATGAAGAAAGATACTGAAGTTAATTTTTATGAAAGTTCTTGTCATCTAATAGTATTAAACTGGACTGGCTTTCAAGGGGCTCATAAGCAATTTGTTGATACTGAATTAAAAGGTTCATGTACTGAATTATAAGTAGTATAAAATTTTGGAACAGAGGCACAGAGAATTTTTTTTGGCTTCTATAATTGTTTACCATGCAAAATATGTACCTTGTGATACTCATTTGTATATTACCAAGTTATACTTGAAAGAATATTGATTCCCCTGTAATAAATGAAATGGCAGGAAAACCACAAGGACTGAACAAGTCCATTTGATGCGTTGGTAAGAAGGACATGGACATTAGAGTCTGGTGCTTGAGGAACACTTGCAAGTCTATGCTTATAACATTAAAAAAAGTTTACTTCTTCCATGTAGCAAACCAGAAAATACTAGATATTTGTTCAAATAAAGGACAATAGCTTTAATAATTATTTTTCTATATCAGTTTTTTTTAATATTTATTATCAATAGTATGGAAACTTGCTAGTATGCTGAAATAAAAGAACTGTTCCTGGATTTAGTTCTGAAATACTGACAAAATAAACAAATGAAATGCAAATAGGTTAGATATTCTCAGCACAGACTGCATTGTAATGATTTAGACATATAGAGAAGCAGTTACATGGTGTGAGAGCCATTTCTGAAAAGGCTATTCTCTCCTGTTTCTGAATTTTATGTGCAATTGGTGAAAAGGCTCAACACCCTTTGTTGGTGAAGTGTCTTTGTTATCCCATCACCCGGGCAAGCATTTGAACAGTACCACATTGCATTTTTTTCCAGGGAAGTACCTCTGGGAGATGAGGGCAGCTGGCAGACTGCATCCTTCAGGAGCACACAGAAAAGGAAAATCCAGCAGTGGGGCTGCAGTTTGGTTTATTACAGAATCAAGAGATTGCTGTTTTATTCGCAAGGATTCAGTGAGAGATCTTAGCATTGGTCAGATTCTCTCCTCTCCTGCCCCAGAAGCAGCTGAGACAAACAGGTTTGCCATGTCTCCCCCACCTGCAAACTGTCCAGCTTCCCTCCCTTGGGATCTGCCCCACACAGACTTTACATTGTGTCCAACCAAGCTTAGGAATACTACAAAAGCTATAACCAGGACAGTTATGTACAAAATCGGGTTTTGTTATTAAAGCTTTGTGCAGCTGCAAGAGCATAAAACGACCATAATATACATACAGCTTTATAATTTTTTTGAACTGTTTTAAAACCTGCTGGTTTTCCTCAGCTGTATATTGTCATTTTATCCTGTTCTCATCTTGAGAGTACTTTGATTACTTTTTTTTGTAATGAATTCTGTGCCCTTGATTAATATTTTAATTTTTTTCCCTATCCAACTCTTTTTCTTCCTCCCCCACAAAATAGAGGTTTGCAGTGTAATTTATTTAAAACAGTAGGAAGAAAAACCAACCAAATGGAATTCTACAAGGGTTTTAATTTTGGCCCTTTTTTTATTATTTCCCAAGAGGATCAGTTATTAAGCCTTACTACCTTTATATTGTCACTTTAACTTAAGACCTATAAGCAAAGTGATTGCCTTGCAGGCAGCACATATGGACCATTTTAAACAAAAATTGACATGGTCAGCAAACACGCCTAACTGAAATGGAAACAGTCTCTGAAAAGCACTTGTTATGGAAGGAGCAGTTTCAGACAGTGGGGGTCAGGAGAGAGGGTGCTGTGAAGGTACCTGTAAATAGGGGGATCTCTGTTGCATTCATTTGGTGAAGGCCTGTATCCTACTGCTCCTGGGGGGAAAATTCTGACACTGAAGTAGAGGCCTGCATGCAAGCCACTTTCAAAAATGAGAACAGTAGTTTTCAAAGAAGATGATTAAAAAGCAAAGCTAACTGTTAGCACTGAATAGCTTGGTTTGACCTGAAAGGTCTGCACTGCACTGCAAAGCATCCACACAGCAACACTGCCCGGTATCCAGACTGCAGCACTGTCATACAAACATCTGTATAAACATCTGTCCACCTGCTGCAGAGAGCCCAGAGGAGGCACCAGGATGAGCAGAGGGATGGAGCAGCTCTGCTGGGAGGAAAGGCTGGGAGAGCTGGGATTGTTCAGCCTGGAGAGGAGAAGCTCTGGGGTGACCTCAGTGTGGCCTTGCAGGGCCTGAAGGAGCTGCAGGAAAGGTGCAGGGAGACTATTTACAAGGGCTGGAGGGACAGGACACAGGGAATGGCTTCCCAGTGCCAGAGGGCAGGGCTAGATGGGATATCGGGCAGGAATTGTTCCCTGGGAGGGTGGGGAGGCCCTGGCACAGGGTGCCCAGAGCAGCTGTGGCTGCCCCTGGATCCCTGGCAGTGCCCAAGGCCAGGCTGGACACTGGGGCTGGGAGCAGCCTGGGACAGTGGAAGGTGTCCCTGCCCATGGCAGGGGTGGCACTGGATGGGCTTTGAGGTCCCTTCCCAGGCCTTTCTGTGATTCTGTGGCTCTGTGATCTGGGTACCTTTTTTTGTAAAGACATTGGGAAGGCGAGCCGTAATCAGATGATGATTAAACCCTTTCTGATGACTTGATAGGCAATAAAAATGGTGCAGGAGAGACGCTGAGAAATGATTAAATAAAAAGGTGTCAGATGCAGCACTGAGGGTATGAGAGAATAAGGAGTTTAAACATTTGGATAAGCATTTTAACTCTCCCCACACACGCTTCTCTATCAAAACAGTCTGCAGCGTGACTCCCCACAATTTAGCCTATAGATCAACCTCAAAGCAAATTGGCTCACAGTGCGCTAAAAAAGAGATGGAAATTACTTTCTTCCCTGCTCTAGAAGTGATAAAATTTACCCATAATATGAATCATTTGACTGATTCCAAATCTCTTAGTCAGACACTTCTACTGATAGGATGAGAATAAATGTTCGTATTTCAGGAATGATTTTATAACCTGTTATCAAAACTACAATTTTTTTTATTTTTATAAGCAAACAAACAGCACTCTGAAAGAGAGATATTTTGTACCAGTCTGGCAAGCACTGTGCTTTGTTAAGGTAGGAGAGACCAAGGTAGGTGAGAGTGCTGGGAAGGTCAGCTGAACAGCATCAGCTACCGGGGAGTGGCGCAGCCAAGCGATGCTCCTTGGGCAAGTTCCTGTGCTTCTCCTGCTGCCCTGCACTGCAGCCCTACGGAACAAACACCTGAATGGCACAGCTCCAGAAGTACGGACAGGGGGAAGCAAGCTTCTTGGATACCACAGAACATGCAAAGAACTGTAGCTCAGATAGAAAACTCCAGGCCATCACCAGCCCTGCTTTGCTCCGATTTTCCTGCAAGCCAACCCTCAGCTGAAATCAGTGCCCCAAAGGAAACACAGCTCCAGGAGTGACAAACCACACAACCACTGGGTTCACCTGAGAAAGAAACCTTGTTTGTAGGATCTGTTTACCAAGTCAGATGTGATTTAGACTGCAAATGTATGTGGTTTTCCAAAACAGTGCTTTCAGGCTGTCTCATTCTTCATCTTACAAGAGGAAGATGAGAGCAGAGACAGCAGGGGCCAGGGGCTGTGGGCTGGGTGCATTTGTGCACAGATACAGAGCACCTGAGAATTTACAGCCTAAACCAACAAGGCAGACTAGCCTTAAGTCCGAGGAGCTGAGTTTGTCCTCATTCTGTACAGGGGAACTGGACCACAAGGAAGTGAAATCACTTGTTCCTTCCACCAAGGAGTGGGCTCAGAGCTGTGAAAAGAAGTCACATCTGCTAAATCCTTCACTTCAAATTTTATCTGCAGAAGTTTCTTTCCAAACCCCTTGGATAGGGAAGGTATTTTTCCCTACATTACTAGCTTTTCTTTACACTAGAGAATTTCCAAACAATTAAGTGTCTCAATTAGAGCTAAAGTTTTAACCTGAGTAAGTGAAGTATTTCCCAGGGCATTATGCCAAACCTGAGGGCCAGCAGCACCTGTGGCTCTCACCCAGGGCACTCCAGACAACCACCCTGCAGCCCTTCGTAGTGTGGGAAAGCTCTGGAGAGCCACAAGTGAGATGAAAACAGAGAGCCTTTGGGCAGGGTTTTGGAAGCTAGGAAAGCAGTGCAAAAGTTGCTAATGTTCTAAACACAAGATCCCTCTGAACTATGCCCACGTGCCCGGCCCTACTCAGCCAGGCCCAAGTGCCAACATCTGCTCTCCCCACAGCTGCACAGCCCACAGCAGTGGAAGAATTAGAGCCCAGGTAGAGCTCCTGACTCTTAACAAAAATATAAAAGCAAGATGTGAAAACTAACAGGAATGCATTTTCCATGCTGACAGTGCCAATTTATGTGTGGTAAATCTAAAGGCACACAACATGCCTCTGCAAAGGAATTGGGGAGTGGAATTAAACGGCCGTAAATACGAGTCTTTTCCCCTACACTCTGAAAAGCTGAGCTGATTTTGAAAGCATTCCACGTATACTTTGTCTACTATTTCTAAAATAATTTTTCTTCTTTCCCAAGATGCTACATGGTCATACACAGGCCAAGTTTTGAAACTTAATCTGAAAAATGCTTAAGTCTGCACTAGATATATTTACAAAGAAAAATCTTAAACCTGCCAAGACTTGTAACACTGCAAGATGAAAAACTCCTGGGTATTTAAAAAAAATAAATGATTGTATACTTGATACCCCAAAAGAATCAGCTTCTACTGCAAAGCAAACTGAAGCCAGAGGAAAGATTTCTGCTAGCTTTTGTGGGCTTTATGCCAGATTTTGTACGTCTGCAGCATTTGATGCCAAGTTATAGATGGAACAGAAATCCTTAACCAGCGTTACATCATTTTGTTGGCTATATTTTATGTTTTACTTTAATTTTAAAATGGTCTCTGGCATTATATTTCCCATTTAAGAGTAATGTATTCTTACCTTTCTTCCACAGGTTATTTCAAAGAGCATTCAACTAATTGTTGTATTACTGGCACTGATTTTACCAATTCAGACTTGTTTAGGAAAGGCTGGTTTTAATTTCAAGTAGAATGCAAATTAGGATAGCTATTGGACTCAAAAGCTTTCACAATAGTCATGAAAGGTGCCAGGTTGATAGAACTGGGAACTGATATTTTGTACTTATCTGCATAAAAGATGCAGCTGAGAAAGCAAATTTCAACACCTTCTCATGCCATAAAGCACCGGCCACTCAAACCAGCCACTCCAGAGGTGGGGGAAGGGGAGCAGCTTAAGTCTCTTCTGCCCTATCAAAACTGCATCCCCTGACACAATGACTATTCCTTGTTTGCAAAACAAAACAAAAAATATTAACTTCCAGCCTCCTAGCATTATTTTAAATTGGTGCCCACTTAGAAACATTTTGAGAAACAGTGACAACGCAGCTGGGATCCACATCTCCCAGAAATACTCCCATAATGAGAAGATCTTCATTTGGGCATACACAGTCAATTTTGAATGCCATGACACTTTTTTCTATAACATTGATAAATTAACTCAGAGGCATTACAAATTTGATTTGGGGAGAAATTAATTTACACCTTCTGAGGCAATTTATGTTGCTCAGTTTTTATCTAGGTGAAAACTACACAAATACTCATTTAGAGGCGGGAACCTGATCTCTCTTATGTGACCAATGGCTGTGAGGGCATTTCAGACTACAGCAGGTACCCTCAGCAGATGGCAAGTCACTGACAGCTTTAGATGTTCTAAATTAAATGAATCAAGATACCACTTGTTCCAAGTGAGTGGGTGTTTAATCACATTCGCCCTTTCTGTTGTTGAGCGATGATGTTGATTTTGGTAATTAAAAACATGAGAATTGTGCAGAAAATGGAAATGTGTTTTAAATTCAGAACAAAAGGTCAATTTTCCACTCATGATGAACTCCTCCATTCTCCTATCAAATCACATTTGAAATAAAAGAATTTTTGAAGGTAGAAAAATCTGGCAGTTTCCACGGTGAAAGTAAATAAGTTGTTATAAGGCTGTGTGCAACTGATCCTTTCTGTTACTCAGAAATACAGCACAGATAATCATCTCTGATCTTAAACCTTTAGGCTTGCCAATCCTTGTGCCTAAATTCACGTGAAAATGTGAATCATTTCCATGTTAATTGTCATACGAAACATCATGGCACTGATTTCTACACATCTATTTCATTAATCTCATGTTAATTACAGATATTTGAACATTATTCCTTCATATTTTAGCTTGCATAATAGGCCTTCATGTGCAGAATATGAACCTAAAGTCTGAATAAGCAGTTATAAATCCAAAATGAAAAATTAATAACTTCCTTTTTCATGTGTGTTCACATACATGGAAAATTGAGCTATCTTCATAGAAGTCTTGGGCCTGATTTAGGGCCTTGAACAGTCATCAAAGGGATCAGTTGCACGATCAGTAGCATTAGGAGCACAGCAGACTACTCACTGTTACACAGAGTTCTCTTAATTGGGTTTTCCTCAAGGAAAGCAATTCTGTTTAATGACATAAATTGACAATAGCTGCTACTTGAGCATGACAGCAATATCAAATATTCTGCTTAATGGCAACATTTGGTCAGTATTGAGAAGCAAAGTGGTTTTACCAGGTGTGGTTTAGGCATGAGACACTCATCTCTTGTCTTGTATCAAATAAACTATCCCAAAAAGAGTAAAAAATACAAGACAAAAAAAAATTAGATGCAGTGAATATTTTATAACTTTAATTGATATTTCATTTTGCCTTTTTAGACTTATCCGCCATGAATTCTTCCTACCACATGTGAACGTTCTGCATTCAAGGCTCTACAGAATAAATTACTTTTCCTTTAAAGGAGATAATAGGATCCACTGTGGTGTCCCAATTAAGAGAATTCTCACGTACTAATTTTATGCTATCTAATTAAGGTTCATTTATGGCTCTAGGAGGCTGGCCTGGACTCGTGATGAATAGCAAAGACTTTGAACCTCCAAGGCTGGAGATGTTCACCCTGCTAGGTCATAAGCAGCCTTAAGATCTCCCCAGCGTGCCGTTGCCAGAGCAGCTGTGCTGTGGGTAGGGCAGACGCAGGACAGATGTGCAGCACCCCCTCCTGAGACTGTCCTACACCACCGGCCAAACACTCAGCCTCGCTGGCTCTCAGGCTGAGCCCAGCTCAGCGCAATTGGCACTGGCGGTCAGGCCTTTCTGACAGGTTGTCTTGGTTTGAAAGACAAGTGTCTACTGAGGANGGGCAGGGTGGTGGTAGCAGTTCAGTTAGGTGATAGCTGCAGTTCTCTTTGATGTGGTTCTGTTGAAGCGGTGATCTTGTAAAGAAAAGTCTGGTCCTCCTCGGAAAGTTCAGTGGTGCTTGTGCAGCTCTTGTCCTCTGGGAATCCAGTGGAAAAAGGCTGCCTGTGCTGTTCCAAGCCCCAGACTATATCCAGGTGGGAATGCTTGGCTCCTTCCCCCTGGGCGGCGCATCTCACAATGGGATGGTGAGTCACAGGGCAAGGCACTGATGGGCCCATGAACAGGAGATAGTCCGGAGGGAGGAGGCAGGGAACATTGCTACATCTGGTTTCAACAGCTCATGAGGATGGGAATAGAATACACTGCAACCCAGGACACAGGTGCAACCCTGTGCACCTGGAGTACAACCTGACTCAGCCCTTTGAGATGGGCTCTAGAGGGAGATGAAATAACCTCTTCTTACGAAGACCAAGCACCTGGGGATACGAAAGCTCATTCTTTGTCAATGATACTTTCTAGAAACTAACCATTTTGTGATAAAAGACCATAAAATAATGCAGCATACTCAGGAAAAAGAGAAAACCCAAGTAACCTGTTTGCTGTCACTTTAGTATAATGGCCTTAACACTCTGCACGTTGCTGCGGTGCTGCCCCAAAGCACCCGTCTGCTTTGTATTAAGAATAGTAACAGGTATTTATTATATGTCTATGCTGGAGACAAGGACAGATGCTGAAGTAAACCTTCCAAGGACTTCACTGGTTTGGAAATGTGTCCCAGGGTGCCAGATAACTGCAGCCAGTACTGCCCTTGGCAGAACAGAAGGTAATGTTTTCAAAAGGATGAACTGTTCCTGAACAAACTCTCCGATGTATTAAGGCACAAGTAAGCACTAATTCAAAATCAGCCACAAATATCTTCAGCCTCAAACTCTTTCCACCAAGTGGGCAAATTTATGGGAGCCAGCACAGAGTGTCACTGACCACAGTTTGGAGTTCTCCTTGTGGAAGCTGCAGCAGGGAGTGTTATTGCTAGAGGACATGTGCACACATATATCGAGGGTATAGAGCTTTTGATTCAGACAATTTTCACTTTCTGTCTGAATCAAGAGCCAAAATATGGCTTTTGCCACATTTGGTGTTAGGGAGCCACAGAACAGAGCACCCACCACCACAGGGCTGTTAACCTTCCCAGCATCAGCAAATGCATTTACTCGTCTATACCATGCTAAGGAGAGCCCTCAGAGGTGAGATCACCTATTTCCCCAGCCCTCTGCAGGTCCACAGCTCTCCACGTGCCTCTGCAGCTGCCACCAGAGTCATCATTACTGAATGTCTGACCAGCCCCCTGCTCCCACAAAACTCATTACCTCCTCTGGACAATCATTTCAGCAAAGAGCAGAAAATACTATAGGACTAGAAAAAGAAAAACGAGAGCTGGTAGACTTACAAAGATTAGATGGGTTTGTTAGACTGGGAACAAAATCAGGTTTCTTGTAAGGAAAGGAAGAAAGAAGAGGCACATTTCCAACCTTAATTTTAGCCCCTTCTGGAAAGGCTGTAATGGGTTTGGAGGAAAATGCTCTCCTCGACGAGTTTTCTACTGCTTCAGTTGAAATTCCACCAGGTAGTCTGGAAGCATGCTACAGAGACCTGATACATTAATTTTTATTTTATGTTATAAATAAATAATATTATGAAATAAGAGCAAAATGCAAACCTAAATATCTGTGTTTACAGTGCACATATAAGAATTCACGGGCAGAAATGGAGAAGCTGTCAAAGCACAGCAACACAGATGCAATTGTCTTGCTGTGACACTTTCTGCATTTTTCAAGCATGATAGCAAGGAAGGAAAGGCAGCCCAGGGAGAGAAAACACACCAGCTCTTACAGCTACATTTCCAGTAAGAATTAAATACAATAAAAGCTTAAGTATCCTGGAACAGTGAATCTTCTCTTTCTCCACTTGGTATAACATTAAAATGAGTCCAAGCTGCATCAGCATCATGTAATTATAAACCTTGTATCTGCTGCAAGAGATTCAGAGGGTAGCTTGCCTTCCAGCACTCTTGTTACCCGGGAATATGTTTTTCTTAGTGCTGACTCTAAGTCTCTACTTAGAAAAAAAAGGTAATTCCACTACTAAAAGATGGCCCATGACTCTGTTGTTGTTGCTGTGCTTTGTTACAGTGTGAATCCAAAGGAAGGTTTACACCTTGTAATATTTCCCTTCCTTCTTCGTTGAGTAGATGGAAAGCCTACTGAATATACCTAAATTGGCTGCCTAAAGAGAGACAAAATGAGCCCTCACAAAAAAACCCAGCACAACTCATAAGTAACTCTGTTGGTATCTTATGTCTTTGAGAGCAGTACAGCACAGAAATATCCAGAGGCAAAGAAGCAATACAACTCCAGTCTATAAATAACCAATATAGATTTTCCTCCAAATCTCCATGCCTGTGCTGAAACTTTTGTGTTCTAGATATTTTAAGATTTTAAACCTGCTGGAACAGACCTTTCCTTGGTGCCCCATGGTGCTGCTAAAGGCATGACCTCCAGTGATTCTGTGCAAGATCCAGCTGAAGGTGAGGATGTAATTTGGTGAGGGCAGTCAGTAACTGCAGTTTTTGCTTGCCTTTGCTGCAGAAGAATTTACATGTTACAAAATAACTGACTGGATTCTCAAAAACATCTTATTGACTTTCAAGTCAATGGTACTTGTGGTCTTAAACTACTTAAGTGCTTTCAGAAATCCAGCACTAGTCTGTAAATCAGATTTGTTCTGCCCAGTTTGCCCAAGAGGCAGCACTTTCAAGTTTTCTTCCAAGTCCCAGAATCAGCAGTCACCTCAAGTAGCTCCTTTCTTAGAGACAGGAAGTGAAAACTGTCTGAATCAAGAAACCTGTAATACTCAGAACTTCTGAGACTTCTGTTTCAGGTATGACATATGACTAGTTTAAATGTTCTTGCTAAAAATGAAAATTAGAAACAATTCTTTATGAATTAGAGAAACAAATAAATTACTAAATTTCAGTTCAAAGCTTTCCCTTGCTAAAAGAAAAACCATGACTAAATAGGAGAGAGAGTAATATTCCCATCCTTGCTATGAAACTTAATGATTCTATGATTCTGTGATGACCACTGTGCCAGGGACAGCATGATGTAACAACCTACGCAAAGGCCGTCCCCCCTGCCCTGTTGGTCTCCAGACACTTGAAGCAAAACTGCTCTTACTCATCTCAGAGGTCAAGAATCTACACGAGCTGTGCCAGGAGCACGTCAAATTTCAGTCTGTGTGTTAAAAAATGCCAATATTTTCCATGAACTCCCAAGGAAGACAAAGTACAGTCAGAACTCATTCAAAGCTTTGAACTTCTGTGGCATCAAAAGTAAGAGAGAAATAATACAAAGAACTGCAATTCTTACTAGCTTTTGTCAGTCACAAGTACTGGACATGAAATGTAACTGGCAGGATGAGAGAATTTCAGATAAATTCAGAGATTGCCAAGAAAGACAACTAAATAAATGCCAAGTAAGTGCCTACTGCAGCACTGTCTTATCCTCTATTCCCAGGGTGTTTCCTGAGACTGCCATCCCTCTTGCACAAAGTTCTTCTTACCAAAGCATGTCTGGTTTAATCATGTGCAGCTATTGGAAAATATAAGTGCAAAATCCCTTAAAAGATTCAGGCATCAAAATGCCTTTTTACAATTGGGCCAAAACATATAAAATTAAGTCTTCCTTCAGAATTCCTACTGCTTCTAAAAAACACAGGAATTACATTCACTAAGTGAATTACAGGATTATGAATGGAAACTGGTAACTGCAATTATATATGACAGAAAACAAGCTTGAAAACTCATACAGGTATAATATGAGGCTTTCTTTGTATTTCCTTCCCTCCTTTTCCTTGTAATGAAGAAGCTGTTACTGGCAGATGGAATTAACTGTGAGCTGCTTTGAATGCTTTTAGTCTGTCACTTGGCTTTACACTCAAGAGCTGACACTGAAAGTAAGTCCCTTCTAGTAACCTCACAACATATTTTCTGAGTACTCTGCTCTCTAATCACAACCATGGGCACTTTCCAAATGAAGTCAGACAGACCTTAGCATGGCACTGGCACTTTAAATACCAGCTGAACAAAGTCTCTGTATTGCGTGTGAACTTCAGGGAGGGAAAAACTTCGGTTTTCTTCAGTTACAATTTGTGAACATCTGAAATGATTGACATGATTCTCCCACTCTACTCTGCCCTCACAAGGCCCCATCCGCTGGGGCTGGGTCTGGGGCCTGCAGCACAACACAGACATGGACCTGTTGGATCAGGCCCAGAGGAGGCCACCAAGGTCATCAGAGGGCTGGAGCACCTTTGCTATGGAGCCAGGCTGGGAGAGCTGGGGTGGTCCAGCCTGGAGAAAAGAAGGCTCTAAGAAGACCTCATTGCCACTTTCCAGTACTTAAAAGGGGCTTATTAAAAAAAGGAGAGGGACTTTTTAAATGGGCAGATAGTGATAGGACCAAGGGGAATGTTTTTAAACAAAAAGAGCGGAGATTTATATTAGATGTATGGAAGAAATTCTTTGCTCTGAGGGTGGTGAGGCCCTGGCACAGGTTGCCAGAGAAGGCCAGGTTGGATGGGACCCTGCCATGGCAGGGGAGATTGGAACTAGAGGAACACTTCTGCTCTATCGCATATTCTTCTCAGAAAGCTTAATTAAAGTGAACACTGTTGACTGCATCGCACAGGAAATACTTGGAAGAAGTAGAAATAGATCTGGAAGTTCTGACTCTTGAAATCTGCCAGTCTGTTCTCCTTTTTGGTTATCTGCATTCAATTCCTATTGGATCATTTAACCTGGTATAAACTAACTAAGCCACGCTGTGTTGAGAGTTATCCAGGTGTTGAGAAGGGCGTGAGATGTTCCCGTGGTGGACCTAAATCTCTGCACAACGACTTACACACAACTTGAACCTGCAGTGTCAGAGTCTCTGTTGCTGTATCAAACACACTTCCAGAGGAATGGATGAGCCAGGCAGGATCCTGGAGCCAGGCAGCCCTAAGGCTGACACTGCAATTTTCAGCAGCTGTCACTGGCACAGAACATTTTTCTCTTTGTTATGAAACTTGCTTTAAAACGTGGGTCACAATTTATATCTGAAATAAGTCAACAGTGTAATTGTGCGCTGTTCCACTGGAGGGACAGACTGCTGTGTGTGCCTGGCTGTGGATGTCATCAGAATGCTGTGGCTCACATGATGGCATTTCCTCCTGCCCTGATAGCTTCATGCTCTGATGGAAAACCAACACAAAACTTACGTTCATCATAAATCCTCAAACACTAGTTTATTATTATTATGCTAGGGAAATGTTCCCACTTACCGAGGCTATCCAGGGATGGATACTGTGTGAGTCTTTCTGACAGCAACTAATAAAAACGTTCACAGCTATGGCTGCAGAGATAAATCTGCACAATAGGCACAGCAGCTGCTAAATGAGAAGTGTCCTGTGTTGGCCACAAACTGCTTGAAGAAAGGAAGGCGAGCAGGGATAAGCCCATTAAAGACACAGCAGTGATACAACCAGAACTGCACACAGAGAAGTTCTAACCCAAAACTTGCCTTCCATAACCCTGCTGGGCTCCCTTCCCACATGTATCTGACAAGCTCCCTTTCCTAGTATGTACAAGGAAATTGCTTATCAATTATATTTAATCTTAAAATAATATTAGGAAATATCATGTACTGAGCCTGCAGCAAAGACATGAGATCACCTGAAAATTCCTCGATATAAAATGACATTTCTGGAGGTAACAAAGTGCAGTGTCACCTATTTCAAGCTTCATGGTACAGAATATAAAAAAATCAGAGACTATGGTCATTGACTAGGATTGGAAAGGGTTTTAGCCCTTTACAGATCTGTAAACTGTTATACTAAGTTTTTAGACATTTGCATTCAAAATATGTTTTATCCTTTAAAATGAAAAAACCAACCAACCAACCAACCAAACAACCAAAATAACGAGTATTTCCCCTGGCAGCAAAACTAATGTAGGGTGTGGAGTTTCTGGTGGCTAATAGGGTACAAATACTATTTGAAAGTTTTCTTGTGGCTTGCGGTGTTGATAACATGTTGTTAGAGCAATTGTGGAGCTGAAAAACCCCATCATCCAAAGCTGGCAGCAGTGGTGGATGCACAATCCCTAGAAAAGTAGTTCATAACTTTGGATAGCAACTGGAGCTCCAAAGTCCAAGATAAAACAAAACTTCCCATCTTATATTTCTTTAGAAATGGTCCCTTTCTTTTGTTTGCTTTTACCACAGCAAACATCTTGAGAGCTGTCCCTGGGCAGCTGCCACACTATGCTCGCCTTCAAAGACTTCCACTTTCTTATGACACAGGCAAGCAATGCTGGGTGCAAACACAAGTTTCCCAGAGATAATCTTGCTAAAAAAGAAAACTCCTAATTTCACGTTTCTTTCTTTGCATCCTGCCAGCCACAGCATAGAAGGCAATGCCCTTGGTGCTGCAGCTACCACGCTGTGGGCATTCCCATTAAATCCAGTCGGGTGTTCAGCAAAGCAGAACATTGTTCTGAACTGAGGGCACTGCATCCTCATTGCTCAGGAAGAAGCCAGACTGAGCTCAGAAAACATTAACTGCATTACTTTAGTTTGTTCTGCAGATTTGAGATTTCAGAAAAGCATCTGCAGTGTATCTCATTTCATCACATCTCTTTTTCAGTCTGTATATTTGAACACATTAATAAAATACGTGGAACAAACACTGTCAAATGCATCAGCATTCAGGAAAATAAATAAAATTCATTAATGTGTTTCATTTCATTTTGACTATTTCACATACCTCTCACCTCATATATTCATCAGCTTTTCAACAGCTGCAGTGATCTACAGGCTCCGGAAGTAGTCCTGCTGGTTCCAAATATGCAGTTTATACTGCAAGTGTTTTAACGCTCTGACCTCTACTTGAAGAAATTTACCTACCTAAATCCACACCTACCTAAATATTGGAGGTGTCGTGGTGAACATGAAGCTGGAAGAGAATTATTTGGTTTCACTTATAACTATTTTCTTTTCTCTGAAGTTTCACATTAACAATCCAGAGCTCTTCCTGTTAATCTTTAAATTTTTGAGAAATTTTATTGCCACTGAACAAGCCTGGAGATTTTCAGACTTGCTAGCGGACTGTACCTGAGCTGGGGAAGCCTGCCCAGGCAGCATCAACCTGGACTGCTGTCTGTAAGACTGGGGTTTCTTTTGCTCATTTGGTGACCAGGAATATAAATGCATGGTCTATCACCCCAGTTAATGAAATTTCACAACATCAAAGATCTCTTGAAATTCACGAAAAAAAGACCTGCAAGGTTGCCTAAGCTATCATCCTCAAAATTCTGGGCTGTTCTTTGCAGCAGTTTTTTTTTCCAAAACAAGTTTTGGAAGAGCGAAGTGATGGGTTTTTACACCCCTTTCCTTGCAGCAAACAGAGACAGGAGCTCAGAGTCCAAATTATCTCTGGCAAAGGGCACGGAAATAGCCAAGGTCCTTCACAGTGAGTAGATCCAGAGCACAGACAGCTCTGTCAGCAGCGCTTCACCAGGGACACTCCAGCAACACAGCAAAGACTGGCACAAGCTGCCACCACAGGACTCTAATCAGTGTTTTCCACAGCTTCGGTGACATTTTTGCCAATGTAAATCCAAACGTGCTGTATTAATTGTCATTCCATTAGGACTTTTAATAGCTTCTGAGTGGATAATAAAGAGAAGAGAAAAATATTCACATAATGGGAAATTAACTCCAGAAAATCTTGTAATATGGTCATTGCTAACCATGGGACCATCTTCTTTCTGTGATAGTTTTTTTCAACCAAATGCAAAGCAAACACGAATGCTGGTCTTGTTTAGAGTCTTTCTAGAGTACCAGAGGTACCCTAAGATAACAGAATAAAATTAATTTACTAGAATTTTCAGCCACTTAAGGCTGTCCTGAAAGGAAAAGGGAAAAAAAAGATTTACAGATGCAGGTGCTTTTCAGGCTACAATGCCCAATTCTATCATTTTAGTTTTGGCACCTTTCAAGTCAAGCCTTTACCTTTTTCTGAAGGTGTGATAGGCAGCCACTTTGATCCCTACCTGCTTGTGACATTCCTTTGTGCATTCACAGTATTGTTCTCTACTACAAATACAGGCGAAATTGTAGCTTAAAAATAAATGAACATTGTGCAGCATGGGGAGCTGATGTCAAAGTAGACTGAATAGGTTTTTATTTAATACTGAGGTCTGTGCTTCCCAAAGTTCCTAGCTCAAAGCATGATCATTCAATGGCAAATTAACACAAAGTAGCCTCATGTAGTAACTTTGAAAATTAGCATTAATATGCCTTCTACCACACAGAAAAGAGAAATATCTTGCTGTAATATATGAGATTTTTCCAGATCTGATACCCTGGTGATAAACAAAAAAATCCTCACATACACACCCACCAAGCAGTATCACAGCTCAGGCATGGCATACACGAGCCTGAACGAAATAAATACCTCTGGCAGGGGGTAGGCTTTAGAAGAAAAATGAACAGGAGTGACTCAGAGTGGAGTAACTCAGAGCACTTGCAACAAGAAGGAAAGGTATTGGTAGTTCAGCAATGTAAACCCACAAAGAGGAGTGTGGCACAGGTGCAGCAACCTGATCAGGGTATCCAGGCTCAGGAAACCCTTTAATGGATGCTCTGGTTGAGAGAACACAGAGGAGTCTGGAGCTCAAGAGACTTAAAAAACTAACTTAGCAGGAGAAAAAGCCACCAAGGGAAAACCATATCTTCCACCTCTAGAGATGACCAACAGCGGTTCTGCAGTATGATATTAATAGAATTTAATATAATTTACCCTGCTGCAAAGACACTGCAGTCTGGTCTCCTTTCAAACCCTTTATGTATGTCTGCTCACAGAATCCAAAAACTCTTAACAAGCCCTTGGTTTCTGATCTCAAAGAAAACTCCTGATTTAGAATATAGTCTTTTCCACAGCTCCATTTTGAAACTATTTTTTCTGTCCAGCCCCATTTCAGACCCAGCCCAGCGGACCCAGACAAGCACTTTGTGTTGCTGTTAAAGCGGCCCCAGACGGGCATCTCCTCCCCGTCCCACACTGGGTCCCAGCCTGCCACACCTGCTGCTCCTCCAGCAGTTCTGAAAGACTTGCAGTCATAGCATGAAGTTATATTTGACCCCAGAAGTACAAAAATAGCCAGGTTGTGCTATTGATTCTATATGTGATTTTGCAGCCTCCAGTGAACTGCTCCTTCCACACACATCATTAATCCACAGAATGTGCAGGGTTAAGCCAGAACTGATCTCTGAAGAACATTATTAGTAATTGCCTGTTGATAATATCCCTTTCCCAGATCCACAGGATCTCTGGCAACCTTCTCTTCAGTTAGTTCCCCACAGTCCTTACACTGATTGGTTTGGATCTTCAAAAAGGAGAAACTACATGTGCAGGTATCACGCTATCAGCAAATAGCTGCTTATCTCTCCTGTTTCTATTAACTGACTGGCAGTCTTGTTAACTGACCATAAAATTACAGGAGATAGAATTATAAACATCATCTTACTCCTTATTTGTTTGTAAAATCTGCAAAACTATTTTGTTGCTCATAATTTTGAAGATGGCTGCTCTTGACACTGCTGCCACTAACTTGGCAAACTTTATTTCTAATTTAAAGTTATTCTGGAATCTCTAATCCTTTATTTGAAATTTCCATTACTGGGGGCTCTAATCACAATTGCCTTGGCAAGAAACATGTTTACACAGCTCCAGTCTGTTAGTGCCAACCTAGTCAGACACTTCTGCCTTCGGGAAATACCTGCCTTCAGGACAGGAGCTGCCTTTGCACACACACAGATGTGCACTCACCCACAGTCAAACCATTATTAGTTATAGTGTCCCTTGAACCAGTGGCTTTTTCCTGACAATATTAAAAAATTGGGATTTTTTGGGAGTTATAAGACATTAAAGGTAAAGTTAAAATATTTTGTTGTTCTCTCTTCTTTTTCACCTGGCATGTTCTTTTTGATGAGTAAAAGAAAAAAACAAATAGATCTCTGTTATGCCATATAAACAGCTTGAACTCCATCCTTTCAAGCAGAAATACCAGTATGTAACTCATTTATTGAATGCTTGAGTACTTGGTGCAGTTTTGGACACCACAATATGAAAAAGGCATTAAGTTATTAGAGAATATCCAAAGGAAGCCACAAGGATGGGGAAGGGTCTGGAGGGAAAGTCTTATAAGGAGCAGCTGAGGCCACTTGGTGTGTTCAGCCTGGAGGACACTGAGGTCAGACCCCACTGAGCTCTTCAATGTTCTCCCAAGGGGCAGCGCAGGCACAAGGACCAATCTCTGCTCTGGGACAGGACCCAGGGAACGGCTGGAGCTGTGCCAGGGAGGTTTAGGTTGGATTTTAGGGAAAGGTTCTTCCCCCAGAGGGTGCTGGGCACTGCCCAGGCTCCCCAGGGAATGGTCCCGGCCCCGAGGCTGCCAGAGCTCCAGGAGCGTTTGGACAGCGCTGCCAGGGATGCCCAGGGTGGGGTTGGTGGGGTGTCTGTGCAGGGCCAGGAGCTGGACTTTGATGATCTTGGTGGGTCACTTCCAGCTCAGCATATTCTGTGATTCTATGAATGTTTTGGTGTGATTTAGCAAGTTCTAAAAGTATTTCCTGTAGATATCTCACTTTTTTCCTTTCTTCACACCCCCAGGACTTCCACTCGGGCTGTTCATCCATTCATTACCACCTTCTCTCCAGGATCACAGGCTCAGCTTAATATGAAAGACATTACGTCTTTTCCAAACTGCTCCATGCACTTATTTTTAAAACTGTTGATTAATTCCAACTCTTATGCTGAAAATTATAAAAAATACCCTTCTTGAACAAGATGACAAATATATAAGTTATAACAAACTAATTATCTGTGATTTCATGCTTGCTTTTTCCATGAAGCTCTTTAAGCCATTCTACAGAATCTCAGGTTTTCTTGGATTAACAGATCACATCACACTGCTCCAGGTAAAGGTAATTTTACAGGATTGTGCCAGTGTTTGTTTAAAGGAGCTTTTGCTCACAGCTGCTTCACCTTACTCTTAAAAACCAAAATGCACAGCCTTGATTTTTCTTTGGCCTGTTTTCCTCTTTGGCATAATTTTCAAAGCATTTCACTGCTGAACTTCTGGTCAGAACTACTTTTAGCATCTATAGGAGATCTACAGGGGCAAGAGTAGGGTCAAATCTTTTAATCCTAACATTGATACCCTCACCATCAGACATCCAAGATATAAAATATTCATGCACGTAGATAATACTGTTAAAATGTTTATTGCAAATATTACATCTATCTTATGCCTGCCCTCTTCTCCAGCGACACAGCATTGACAGTTGGCTTAATAATTCATGCTCAAGCTCTGTTCCACTCATTGGTTCTTTCTGCCAGGGCACTCAGCCCAGCAGGTACCTGTAGAGTACACACTGAAAATTCTCCTTCAGCCTGTGTCACATTTAATAAATGCCTTAAAGCAAAATCTTGGGAATAACTGATCCTTTAATAAATACATGGCTTGCATGACAAACACTATCCTGATTTTTAAAAATGCTCCCTAGAAAGAGCTAAATATTTACTGTTGGTGCTCCATCAGATCTGTGTAAGGTGCTGGTGTCATTTTCATCCTGAAGATGAGAATCCATACTTTCAGTACGTCGTTTTATTCAGCTGGCAAAGTTACCAGAAACTGTTGTAACCTAATCAGGGTGGAAGAGAGTGAGTTTAAGATTGTAGTCCACGCACAGAGACATTACAAGGGAGTGTTTCTCCCCTACATGAAGGGCTTTTATTGGATTGCTGAAGGTTTGGGCTGAGGGAGTGTCAAAACCAAAAAGACAGACACACCTTAGTTTGCCACAAGAACGTATTTTTCCAGTGAACAGTCAGAGGACTGGAAGATGCAGAGCAGAGTATATACTTGAACAGACTCCAAGCATCAAATGAAGTTTTTTAGTTAAGTATACTTTCAAATAATTGATCTACTACATTATGTACTTCAAACCTTCATAATACAGCACACTGGCTGTATATTATTGTAACCATGCTGAAGGTTAAAAAAAGGGAAAGAAAGATGCTAGAGAATCTGTTTTCCCATTTAAACAAAACATTTCTTCATACTGGAAGGGAGATGCATCATATGGCAAACATAGATAAGCAATTAATTTACTAAGAATATTTATACTTCCCATCTAAATATATTTCTAGATGGGGAGCAGAGAGAAAGGTCAGTATTCATTAGGCAGAATGGGGGGGAGAATTCATCTGATTAAAACATTAGCATATATATATGATAGGAATCTTGAACCTCAATGCATTCCCAACCACAAGTTCTTAGGGGTACAGGTCATCCCTGTCAGACATAGAACTGCAGCAAACAAAATGCCACAGGGTCACTGGTAGGAAGGAAATAACACCAACTTTGAGAAAAAGGATAGCTTTAGCATAAGTCTTTTCTAAAACTTTGTAATACACTATTGTAGTGCATCATAAATTCCAGAGGCTGTTAATTATATTGCCTGGGAAGAAGATTGTAAAAACACACAACTAAAGTACAATTGGATTACAAAAGCTTTGTAAGTTACTGCCCTTCATCTCAGTCACTGCAACTGGTGCAGGCTTTTAGCCTGCCCTGGTGCACTGTAAACTCAATAAGGATTTTTGCAGTAAATAAATTTCAATTCACCACTGCCATGACACAGAGTTTGTCCAAAGCCAGTGGCAGCAGCTGAGCTGAAAATGACAACGTAGGAAAACATAGTTCCGTGTGACTACAACCTAGTCACGTGGAACTGCCAGCTCACTTCCTGAGGGGGGGTTTTTGCTATGAGGCAAAGGCAAAAATATTTCAAATCCTCCTGATATTAGACAGAATTTTCTAAAAAATATCTTCCCTTACCCAAATCCATCTTCTATTTTATATCTAGTTGGGATCAACAGACCTAGCTGAACATAGGACATAATGAGTATATACAAACTCTGATCATAAAATCTTGGTATTATATTATCTCAGTATTCCTTTGTTTCATGATGGTGAATTTACTGTTGCTAGAGGAAGCTGGAAGTACATCATAATATTTTCACAAAGTGTTCAGAAACATTTGGTTTCAACCTTCATTATCTTACATCTCTGCAGTGAGCAAACTCACCCACAGACTTGTGAATTCTGCTTCTCTATAAGAGACTAGGCATCCTAACAATCCTCACATGCAGGAAAAAATTGTATTAATTTCTTTATCCACAGTTCTCCAGCTTTCAGAATCAACCAACAAAACAAACAAAAATTTCCAGCTAACTAAATCTCTCCATAAATCCAACCACACGATTGCCTTAATTTAGAGATAAAAAAATAACTGCATTGCAGTTATGATCACAGATCCAGAGATTAACATGAACTCAATAAATAAACAAGCTGTGGTTTGCTACATACTGCAAACCAGATTCGTCTTCTGCTTAAGGTATTACCAGGGATATTGTCTATCATAAACTGGATAAACTATCAGCAAAGGGGAAGTTATCCATCTTGCAACTTACAGAAAAAACCAGTAACAGAAACGCACTGCCTTGGCTGCCACTGGTTAAGGACACTGCCAAGATAATAAAGTGAATTAGAGAAACTGGGCTGATGATACTGGAAATAAAGCAGAGGGGTGGGAGGGCAATGGGCAGGAGCATTGAGTCACAAATTCAGTGTGACTACTCAGACAGCACTGCTAAAACTGAAAATTAAATCCAGGGAACTGAAATTTAAATGCTGAATTATTCTCATTTAGTGATTTACTTGCTTTGCTCCTTGTCCCCACTCAGAGCTCAGCCTGCAAAGAGCTCCCAGACAAGCATGGTCAAGGGAAGCTGCACAGCCTTGCAGGAGGCTGTGAATGGAGGCTGGGCAGGAACCCTCCACAGGCACTGCAAAAATCAAGGCTGGTTTTAAGGACATGGGACAAGAGAGGTTGATCAGCAGAAACACAACTCAAAATTTCCTGGCTTCTCCAGGCACAAAAAGGTGAAAGCAATCCCATGGCAGCTGTACATCCAGCCCATATGTCCAACAGTGGGGCTCTGCCACCCACAGGGATTTAACTCTTATTCCGTCACTGAGTATGAGACACTTTCTTTGCAGTTTGTTATTTTAAGGTGTACACAGAGCTTGAGCGAATAGAAAAATCGCCACTGCAAAAAGTGGGATGTACTTCAGAGCGTGCCTGGAGGGACAGGAACCTTTCCTGCTGACTAGGAGAGTACGAAGCTTCCTTAACACCTTGTCCAGCTCAGAGGTCAGTGCCTGGATCCAGGTTCAACTTTGTCCCCACTGAGTTCTCTGCTACTTCAAAGCAGCTCTTACACATTAAATTATTGCAAAATACCAGAGTAAGTTTCCTTCCTGCATGAAAAATAAGTCCTATTTAATTTACCTCGCCTTTACATAATTGGTAATGTTTTTCCTCAGCAATTAAATTTGTATTTAAATTATTTCTTCAAATATTAGAAGCTGGACATCCGCTGCAAACTAGATATTTTTATTTAAAGTATTTGATAGAACTGGGACAAAGCCAGAAAAAAAACATTTCCTCTAACTTTCGAGACTTCAACTCAAAGGTCTTCAAAATCTTCTCTATTTTTTTTTGCATTTGTCATTTATGAAGCATCTTTCAAAAACACAGTCATGCGGATACTTCAAATTTCTGATAATTACGCTTCAAGTATCACTTTACAGCTATGCACAAGTATAAGCAAGGAGCCAAATTTTGCCTTTAGTTTGGAAAGGACTTTGGTTCTCACCAGCACTGGTCTAGAAAGCTGCAATCTCAAGTGACCTCATTTCCATAGTGAATTTCCACCTTGTGTGGTGGGATTTTACATATATAACAGAATCTGCCCCATTACATAAAGTTATTCTCTTCAAGTAAATCTCTATCTCTATAATTTACACATTATGTCAGAGCAGAAAGAATAGTTCAGTCAATTGGGAATTACAGCAAGCCATCATCACTAAAGGTGATTAATATCCTAAATGCAAAAAATTGAATGCTTTTATACAGCCCCAATATTAATGAAAGACTGTCAGTCAAAATGGGGGTCACAACAATTATGAGAAAATAAAACATGCTTTAAAGTATTTATTTCAGCATTTGTTGACATATAACTATGTCAATATAAAATAACTGCAAGAGCAGGAACCTGCTATCGTGGCTGGAAATTTAATCATTTGAGTACTGCCAACTTCATAACTTGCTGATCATGTAGAACACCTCCGCAGCACACAGGACAGAGCCTTGCACTGGCTCCTGAATGTCAGGGAGCAAAAAAAAGCTGTGACAGAAAACAAGAACATTCTCTAACTGATCCTGAGGAAAAGTGTACTTTTGGGGAGTTTCCTTTGTTCCCCCACAGTGCTCCAGTAAGGTGGCTGGAAGGGGATCATGTGCTCATGGATCTTTCCAAACACACGAGACTCGCAAGATTCTTGTTTAAATCACTGAGCAGGCACCCTGAAGATCTGGAGAGAGAAGAGAAATTTGTCTTTCTGGCTTCTGGGCACAGCCCGTCAGAGCAGCAGATCAGAACAGGGAGTTTCAAGGTAGTTACCAAGAACACTAAAAGCTTTGGGAAAAATGGGAGGAAAATCAAAGATTCATTTTTTTTCTTTTTAATGTAGAAACGAGAATAGGAGAGACAGAAAATGAATTGTCTTAATGTAAAACACTTACTAAGAGGGAGCTTGATGAATGATTTTCTGTGTCTGCTTGGGAGACAACGACAAAATTGGCCTAATTTTCAGTGAAAAGGACAGATTGGGATAAATTCTATACATCAAAAGGCAATTATAACAGAACAGGCAGCTAACAGAGGTTGTGCAAACCCTGTCATTCTTTTTAGGCACGGGTTAGGTAAGACATCTGTCAGGCAGAGTGCAGGTGCAGAGTGCCTCCTCCTCTCAAGAGCTGCTGTTCCTAAACGTTTTAAGCCTAGTAAAACCTTCTATACACACTAGATTTCAGTTTGCCTCAAGGCCTGCCATGTGATCCTTTATAAAACGTGATGAAATAAAGACATTATCAGAGGGGTGACCTCACGGACTGGCTCCCTGGGCTTTGCAGGCCTTTTTTTGCAATCCTCATGTATTGGGGAAGAAAAAAAAAAAAAAAGAAAAAATTGTAAGCTCCCTCAGCTTTTAAAATAGCATCTGATGACTTCTGCTGATGTCCTTGCCTTCCTTCCATTTATCCACAGTCTGGGCGGGTCTGCCTGTACCTGTGGGTAGAGCACAGCCTCCCCCAGTTCTGGCACTCTGCAGCAGTGACCGTGGAAGGGCTCCAGGCTCTCCATGCTCTCACTCTTCACACTCCAGTAGAGGGGAGGGAATGTGTAAGACAGGAACCTGTATTTGTTCATGTCATGCAAAGCCTCAGGTCCTCTGATCCTCCTGCTAATACACCCCTAACTACTTTTAAATGTGCGTCTGCTTTCCTGACCCTGAGTTTCCCTGGATTCCCTTTGGAACAGGCAGGAGCTCCCCTCAGTGACAGCCAACATTTGCTCCACGTCCCTCTTTCTGTCCTGCTCAGCCACATTAAAATAAGGTACTTAGCTCTGCTGGGAGAAAGAAATGCCATGGAGAAAAGGAATCCACAGGATTTCCTCCCTGCTAATGAGTGGATGAGCATTTAGTCGTTCTAAGTCAATTTAAACTGTCTGGTTGTTCTTCAAAAACTTAACTCCTAATATTCCTTCTTAATACTACAGAAAGAGTATGGCTCTGTCACACCCCCGGGTGTCCCAGTATCAGACTGCATAGGGCCATTGATGAGTTACAGCACAACAGGAACTTCTTTGTTCGCCTGTAACTGGTGGAATTTAAAAACTACCTTCAGGGATTGGATTAAGTGCATGTGAAATGTGGTGCTAAACAACCTGGCGATGTACAGGAGCCTTGGAGGTACACAAGTCAGTCCAAACTGAAAGGAAAGGAACAGTTTAATTTCCTTGGCATCCATAGATTTTAAAAGCAAAATAAAATAAAAGCAAAACAAAAAAACACGAACAAAAAACCAAAACACCACAACCTGAAGCTTCCATCCAACTAGGAACTCAAGGTTAAATGGACAAGCAACAAATCATCTTGATATTCAAGGGTAGATATAAAAAAAAAAGGATTTAAGTAGCAGCCCTGTGGCTAATGACATACAGAGGAGTGTAAAGTGATGTCATGCAGTGATAGTAAAATATTTTTAAGTCGTATTTTTTAATTTAGTTGCTATTCTCTACATATACTGTTAAAACTGTATAAAAAGGGATTGCAGTTTTTCTTCCATAGATGAAAATGACTAAAATTTACTTTACTCTCTATCCATTGTCTGAAGAAGGCCGTGCTTATGATGCACAGATAAGAATGCTCATTTAGAGCTATTTGTAAGAACTGAGATTTGCACTTGTGTGTTTGGTAGTAATTATAGCCACATACTTACCCTGCCACACATAATCTGTCATCTGATTATTACTGTCCACCCACTGAATTTTAGTGAGGCCAAATGCCTCTCATTACCAGGGACACTGGGACTGGGAGGCACTGTAAAAGCAGGAGACAGCACTATCATAAATAGTATCAACAATAGGAGGTTATTTGATAGGTCTTGCTCCCAAGCCCGGTATCTCTTATGAACTGCTTTCATTAAGTATCTCAGAATCCTAAGGTTATTTAGAAATTTGTAACTGTCAAATTAGACTTTGTGCCAGAGCAGCCTTGGAACATCCACAGGGGGAAGAAAAGCGAGTAAAGCAGGGCAGGGAGGGGACACGTGTCAGTCACCCACTGCAGAGCAGAGGAGCATCAGCACTTTTGCTCTCCTTGGCATTCTCTGCTTCTCCATGAGGAGCCTTCCAGACCAGCCCTGGCCCCAGCCCACGTTCACGATCTCCTGCACAGCTCTCACTGACGTGTCCAGCATGCAGGAAGCAGGAAAACTTTGTACAAATCACCCGTGCTGCGACTGCTTAGGAAGGAGTGGGGTTTAACCTGGGAGAGAATAACTGCTGTGCCCAGAGGCAGCTAAAGCAACCACTAAGGTACAGCAATGCAGGGACTCTGTTTACTCAAATCTGAGCAAGTGGCTTTGTGTCAGTAACTGCTGGTTTCTGTCTCCACTCACTGTGCCATGGAGTTTGGCCACCAGACTCTCAACAGTGGCTGAAGTCTTTAGCTCAAATGGAGGCTCTAAGCCCAGCTCTTGTGACAGTGAACAACTCAGGCCCATGCCAAGACCTCCTGGTCTGCAGCTGACTGCCAGGGAGCTGTCACAAATATCCTGGGTGGCACATCAGTAAGTTTGGAATAAGGTTTCCAAGCCCTACCACTACTACCAGCCTTCTAAATGCTCTTCATTTATAGGATAAAGCAGAAGAAGTAGAAATTGATCCGAAACCAAGTAGAAAATACAAACTAGGGCCATACTGAATTCTGGTGATCAGCACTTCTTTTCCCTTACTTTATCAGACTGCTCCCTCATCTTGGACCAGTCCCCATGGCTTCCCTCCAGTGCTCTGGTTTGCAGCCTTTCATCCCTCTGCCCTGTGAATTCTCGTGATCAGAGCCAACAGGCAATCACTGATCCCCCATTCTTTCCCTGATGCTCAGCACTTGTTCCTTGTTAAGCCAAGGTATGATCTTACATATTGAAGCACTGTAAGTAAACCAGCCTCTAACAGCTGGGTATTTGAGATACCACTCCAGGATAGGAGTGAAAAAATAACAGGATAAGAAAAAGCAATGCTATTGCATATTCCAAACAGAGTGCACAGACTGACAGAGATGTGCTAAAATTGCCTCAGTATCAAACAATATCCATGAGCTGTGCATTTCCTAAAGCACTGCAAGTACCCTCTTTTAAAAAAATGAGCTATGAACAGGAAAATTAACAAATATACTGAGAACAGTTCTTCAAAACATATTTCTTGTAAGCCAAGTCTATTTTAAGTATATCTAGCACTGCCATAACAAATAGCACACACAGACGCATAACTGAAATTCTGCTGTCCTTATGCAAGAAGTATTTTTACACACAGCCAGAATACAAACCCAGCACTCAGAGAGGATGGCCTGTACTTCAGCACCCTCTGGGTTCTCCTCTAATCTAGACAGATTTGGGGAAAAGAAAATGTAGGCCAGATACCCTTTCTCAATACAATGGAGTCAGGTAACAATTCTTACTCACCCAGTTTTACTAAATTACGATTAGCATTAACTGTGCCATTTAAGCCATTTTTGAGTTCAGCAGGAGTCAAGAGATGCCAGCACCTTCTGAGCAGCAGAGTAAGGGTCAAATGCTTGGAACAGAACTGCTGCCAAGGGAGTTGGATTAGGAGCTATCTGCATATTTCTATATCATTTATTAAAGCTCCTTTTTGTTGCTATTTTAAACATTCCCACAAGTGCCAATCTGGGGAAACAACTGAAGTCTTAGGAATCTTTCTTTCTATTTGCTTCTAAGTATCTTGAAAAATCCAGGGAATAGGAAAAAAACCCTGCCAATCTTTTCCTTCTCTAGGTGGCTCTGTCTTCACCCCTCTAACATCTGAATCAGTATTTTCCTGAATCAGAAATCTGGTTTTGGATTAATCTTTCTTAGCTTTATCTGGGTTGCTTCTTAGTAACCTACAATCTATGAAATCCAGTGGAATAATTTCTCTTTTGTCTGTTGCAGTGGTGTTCTGTTGCTTTTGTCAAAGATTCAGGTTATGGTTCAGCATTTAACTCACTCCTGGAGAATTCTTTGCTGTCATCTTCAGTGACAAGTGGGTGCAGTTTTCATAATCACAAGTAAAAACTGTAGCTCAGAAAATAGATGTGTGGCTTCAAGCCTTCACAAGGAACATCTTGACATTTAAATCCAATTACCCTTTCTCCTTCCTGATGAAAATATGATACCAACTAGAGGATAATTCTCCTAGACATATATATCATATTCTCCACCTCTTCTAAACTTTTTGGCACCACTTCTGGTATTACACATTGCATTCTTTATCAGTCATTTTACAAAATAAAGGGTTAGAAAGTGTGTAGTAATTGATAGGTGATGCCAAGAAGTCTATAAAAAATTATTTGGAAAGTCTTCATAGAATGATGATATTCTTCCCAGCTGAAATCATTAATTGCAAAACTGGAATGAACTCCAAGGTAAGACAGACTACTGCTCTTTGTAATAAATTAAACTGTCAATCACTCAAAGCACCTTTAATAACATACTGGTTCCCCGAGCTCTTAAATTACAGGCTGAATTTAATTTATCAGTCTGCTCTATGTGAAAAAGGATTAATTAAACTCATTCCAGTATTATAGTAAGGCTCTATTTCTCTTAGTACTACAGAATAATTGACTGCAAATGAATTGAAAAGTGAGTAAGTAATTGTAGTTATTATTCTGATGTAAATATTAGTTCTCTTTTGACATTTGAAAAGATTTAGTAGAGGCACTCTAGTGATAAGACAGATCATTACCCTGGCTAGGAAGAAGAGATAGCATAGAGAAAATGAAATTACAATCATTAGTTTAGATACCTAAAAATACTCCTATTATTTGCTTTTTCATATAGTTATGTACGTTGAAGTACATTTTCATTAACTGTTGCTCCTGACGTATTGTATTAAGTATACTGCAGTAAAGGCAATGCATTATATCCTGGTGCTTTGGAAAGAATGCAGAGGTAATGTGAGTTCTCATACAGCAATGAGTGAGAAGTTTGTCTGAGAGACAGTCATAACACTGCCAGTGCTATAAAATTCAAATCAACTGATTGCCTAATGAATGACTAATTTTCATGGAAAAAAATATACCAACAGGCACATTGAACAGCAAGAAATCACCTTTTAATTGGACAATCAGACTAGCTCAGACAAGAAACTGCAGCATCTCCAGAATGAACAAAAGATTTGCTGTTCAGAATTGTGGGTAACAGAATACTGAAGCCATTTTCTAAATATAGCATCTCCTAACATCTGTCTAGAGATCAGGGCCACACACAGAAAATCAGCAGCCCAAAATTTAGCTTCTGTGTTTTCATTTTGGGGGTAGCTAGACTGATTTCAGCAATTCTTTGACCCCTGAAGATTTTTACAACATTCCTGTAAAGTGAAACCTGGGAAAAAAAATCCTGAAGCCTCTGAATCTGATTTTTTTTTCCCTAGGTTTTGCTTCTTTTCTCTTTTTACTCCTTACCTTCTCTGCAGTTTTGATTCTCAACCTCTCAATAGAAGATCACAAGAAAACTTCAAAGCAGTTTCAGCAGCCCAGCCTCCTGAGCAGTGAATGAATCGAGCATTTCATTCCCCAGCCTGACCTGGGACCTGGCTGTTTTGACTGAACTGTCAGCACCACTCCTGCACATTTCAGTTATTACTGTGAAGCCACAGTTTAGACAGACTTTGCTTGTTATTGTTTATTTTCTGCTCCTCTTTTTTCAATCTAGAACAGGCTGTTTACCTCACAGAACTTTAAATAAATGTTTCTTCTTCAAGTGCACAACACACAAACCTGCCAAGGAATGCAGATGGTATGTGATTTCTCTGAGAATTTATCTGTTCTTTAAAGATATCCTGTTTTCTTTCCTTTTTTCCTCCTTTAATTTAAGAAAACTCTTCAGCAGTTTGGACTAATGTTTGATTTTGCACGTCTTTGAAAGCAAAGGATCATAACCCAGATATTTAGTACATATTTAGGCTTTCTTGTAGGTTGAGTATAATAGGAACAGGTGGATAAATGCAAGTTAGTTTTGAATTATTGTAAGGATACCTGAGGGTAAGTGGAACCAGAAAACCATTTAAATCAGTTAATTCAGGGAGTCAATTAGCACATTGAGACTGTGCAAAAGAAGGATCCTGTGCGATCACTGGTAAAGGAACTTCAACAACAAGAACATTCTTCATCACGGAAATGTAAATATAAACACAATGTTTACCAATAGCTCAAAATAGACAAGACATTCTTGAGAATAAATATCTAAATAACAATTAATACATTGAAGTGGATAATTAATTCTTTTCCAGTATACTTTGAAGACCATTAATGTCAGAGATTTTTGTGTTTTCTCCTTACAGATTTGTTATGAAGTACTGCATTTTATAGATAACAAAAACAGTCTGCAACTAGATAATTAACTTTGCTCATAATTGGTTGTACATTAAGGTAGCAAATCAGTGTGACCACTGAAGCAAAGTGATTCTTTAAATTAAAAACAAATGTGTCTGCAATTTGGGGTTTGCCACTACCCTCCCTGCCTGACTCATCACAAATTCTTTGTTTCAAACAGGCACTCAGATATAGCAGTCATCAGACAATTTAAAAGCCTGGCTGTGGAAAATTAACTCTATTTTCTTTACTTAGTTCCCCCAAAATATGGAAGTAGGCAAAAAAAAAGGAATAACAATAGATTACAAGAAAAAGGAATCAGGTTATTGATAAAACTACTGTTAAGACAAATAAGCCATAACATTAAAGAGTGATTGTTTACACTCCATGGAAATTTACCTCAAGTAAACCTTTCAAAGGGTCATTTAAAACCCTGTAAAAATCCTCTTGTTTGGCAAAACATAAGTATCTACTTGAAAGTACAAACTAGAGGATCAGATTAATTTCACAAACTTGTATATAGGATCATGAGTTTTATAGAAATCTGTAGCACTCTGTTGGAAATTAGGCATATATCTTGTGAAGAACAAAGGGGGCACGGGAGAAGTAAATGCATGGCAACCCCAGAGAAAAATATATCAGAGATGGGCTGAAAAATAACATGAGCCAAATAAAGTTACGCTCATCATGCAGAAGAACATAGATCAGTGGAAAGGCAACACTTCAGATAAACCAGACATCACTCCATCAAAACCTCCGGGAAAGATGGGGAAGGAGATTTTCAAATTAGTTTAATATCTGGATGCCAAAATTTGGCTGATAAAATAAAAATGAGCTTCAGTATTTTACCTGAATCTTTCCAGGCAGATAAGTACAGTAGGAAATAAGGGTCAAACACTTTGATCTATTTGCCTTGGAACATCCTCCTGTTTTGCAAAGGAGAAACTCCTGCACCAAGCTCTGCAAAACTTTCACAGCATCATGTCTGCCTTTTTCCAGCACTTTAATTGGTAATATCATGCAGCTCCACAAAGTCATAATGCCCACTGCAGAAACCGTTCAAAATAAAAATCACAGCCTTTAACCAAATCCTGAGATTTGTTTTTAATGAAGTCATTCAGTCCAATAAGAACTGGCATACTTCATAGAATATGTAAGATTTAAAACCCAGGTTTCTCAAACATCTGAGCAATATTGGATAACAAATGGAATTAAGGCATTAAAATGGTAAAATAAGATTGGAATACAGTTGCACAGGAGGTCTGTTGCAGAAGCAGGATACAGGACTGTCAGATTCTCCACCTGGCTAAGCATAGCTGTAAATTGGTGGTTTCAGGTAAAACCTGTATCATTATGTCTCAGCTTTCCAACAGTGAAGCTTGAGGAAAATCCTTCCCTTTAAGACACCAAGATTTCTCAAACAGTGATGTTTGATTCCAGAGTGTGTTTGCATCTTCCCGGGGCTCCCTGCATTGTTAGTGCCAGCTGAACAGGCACAAGCAGAAACGCAAAGACGTGGATTTCGTTTGAAAACTGCAGTTGAGGAAATGCTTTGAGGTACTCCCAGTGTAGTGACTTCAGGCAAATATCCAGCATGAAATGATGATGAAATATGTAGGTAAGATTCTTGCTGACCCAGAAAGGCTCAGGCATTTATTCAAAGGGAGGAGGTATAAGAGCATTCTGGTTATTTAAATAAGTTACCGTAAAATTAAAGCAATATTTGCATCCAATGCTGATTCCAATTGAATCAGTAGAAAAGCACTGATTAACTTTAGTAGAATTAATATCCAGCCAATTTGATTAAAACTCTATGGACAGTTATAGTCTTGGTTATGTGTAACACAGTAGCAATACTGATGCTTAAATTATCCATGAAATTCAAACTGTGAACTATCCCAAACTTCCAAATTTTAATGAACTTGAATTTTAGCCTAACAGGGAACAACAACTGGAATCTGTGTCTATTCGCTCCTACTCCTCCGTGTATTTGAAGGTGTGAATGCACCTCTGGCAGGAGTCCCTTTTGCCCGTGCGTGTGTGCAGGTGGCCCCCAGCTGACCCAAGCGCATCCTTTTGCCCACTGCTGCACACACGGATCAGTTCCAAAGGCCAGATCAACAGAGAGGGCGCAGCCGAGATTGCACAGAGCATTTCGCTCCAGTGTTACATTAATGGCATAGTTAAGGTTAATCACACTGTTTAAAATTTTCATTGCATAAAGGATTTAGAAGAATCTTTAGACTGCAGTCAAAAGCAGAGCTTTAACAATGCCTGGCAGGCTTCTCTCTTTTGTAGTTACATTTTGTGATCTTCACTCTAGTGACACCTCGTTACCCAAATAGGCACTACTGCCTACTTTAAATCTCACCAAGCTCATGGTTATGGGGATTTTTCATCCAGTTGCTGTGTACATGCACAGGAGAGAGGAGAGTTCTTTTGTACCCAGGTTTCAGTTTTTTCTCTCATCTCCCTTCTTGTGCCGCAGCTGACTGACACACTCTTGACTCTGTCCACAAAGTAGCCCATCACCCTTCTCATTTAGTATTATACCCTTCTCCTACTGTCTCTAATAACATAGCAATATTATAAGCTGTTTAGCTCAAACCCAAAAGAAAGCACCCTTTTTTCCTTTCGCCTTCAAAAAAATGTGTCTCACATTTCTAGGACAATGGCTCATTTAGAGTCTAGCTTCAAAGTTCAATTTTATATGTGCCTTTTAAAAATTGAATGCCAGGATCCTGCCAGGAAGTAAAGGGCATCATTTCCTAGGGTTCAGGAAGGCCAATCCCCCTTTAGGAAATCATTTTGTTGTTCCCTAGGACACATCTGAACTGTTCAAGTCAGGATTTCAATGAGTTTCTAGCTCAGCATGCACCATTCGCTTTCAGGAAATGTCCAGGCAAAGGCATCTAATCCCAGATCTGCTGTCCATGGGGTCACAGGCCCTGTGGAAAACATTCCCAGCACAGAACAGTCTGCCTGCTTGTATGCTAAATCTACTGCTCTGTAAAGCAAGAACGCCCATATTGAGTTCATTCAAATCACATTCCCTTTTTTCATTTTCCTTTTTTAAAGCTTCCTAACATTTTAATGTTGCTTCATATTCCAGGGAACTCAATGTCATTGTGTCATGTAGGTGGTAAACACACAAACACACAAACCCTGCACGTGAACTGCTTTGCTATTTCGCCAATAAAGGACCAATATGAATGAGTGTTCTCTTCTATTCTCCTAGATATCCTAGAATATTTCTTCCTGTTTCCAGTTGTGCAACAGTCCAAATACTGAACTAATATTCTTTAATTATGGTCCTGTTGCTGGATACTACATCAAATTATGAGCATATTAAAATCCTACTGTTCTGCCTACTCTGACAGACGAAACCAAATTTATTTTCTCAGAACTTCAAGCATCACGATACACTCAAGTCATTCACAAACATAAAAGATGCCTTGATTGATTTGCTTTCTAGTTATTCCTAGAAAAAAACTTTATATTTTAATGATGCATGCCTAATTGCCATGAAAAAAATTCTTTCAACAACTTCCAGAAAGCAACATATAAAGTTTTTGTCTATGCTCAAGAATCGACTTGAAAACAGAAAATAAATAAACACAAAATGAATCTTAAAATTGTATTTCACAGTCATGCTTTAAAAATCTGGAATTCTACTACTGATGAAAATGGGCTGCAAAACTTGTTAGCAGATAGAATTAAAAATTCTAATTAGAATGGAACATCACATTAGTTGAGTCATTTCAATCTCCAAGCGGTGTCTATGAAGTGTTGTTTTAAGAAGCTGTACCCAGCCCCCAGGCCCTCTGGAGATGCAGCTCTGAGTGCCAGCAAGGCCAGAACACAATTCAAATGTCACCTGATGTCTCCAGCTCCACACAGACATCATAAAACTGATTTGTTTTAACTGAAACCACTTCTGCTGAGAAGCAACTGGCAAAATGGGTATCAAATGCAGTACAAACCTCAGCTATACACCTAATTATTTATAGGTATGAACAAATCTGTTAGCAAGACATCTAAATCTCCTTTCCTCCCTCCTCACAATATATGGCACACAAGAGGCAGATGTGCAGTAACTGTTCACACAAAATCAGACTCTACAAACCCACTGGCATTTTTTAAAATTCAAAAGCTAAATCCTGCTCCTTGGAAACCAAGTTGTCATCAAGTTTAGTTTGCCCATTATTATTGGCCAAGTATTTCCTCCTCCCGGCACGGCTGAGATACACCCAGTGAGTTCTTCTGAAGAGAGAAGTCTGTGCAGTTGCTTTTCAGATCTGGGGAGATGAAGGCATGTTTCACAGTGTTGTTTCAGCACTTTTGAAAACGTAATTCAACATTTTGACTGCTAATACACATACGTGAAATCTGATATCCAGATGACAGAAAAACTTCTTAATATATCACAGTGGGGGGCTGGGGTTAACTCCACATGAAAGGGGAACACAACCTTCTTTCATGGGTTTAACATTAATTAAATATACATAGATCTCTGTGCTGACTGCAGAAAGCTACATGGCCATTTCTTTTCAGCATGTAACTCTCTAATTTCCTTTGAGTCCATTTAGAAGTCTATTACATTAAGGGAGGGAAATGCATCACTTTGGTAATTATTCTGTTTACACTCACACTAAACCACACAGCCTTAACCACAAGAAGGAAAAAGATTGTTTCCCAGGTTAATAAGGGTTAAATTAATGACAAAAAGAAACATGTGCAGTGTGACAGAGTTACAAAATGCCTTCATATCGATTCTGTGCATGTCTGCTGCCGCAGTCAGGAACTGCACTGCTGACCATGCACCAGAGTAGCACTGACCAGTGCTACATGCAGCATTCACCTGTGTCTGCCTTACTCAAGTTTGTGTCATCCACTGCTGGTTTGGATGCAGCCCAAGAGGAAAAACTGAGTCCTGTGACTTATTTGGATTTTTAATGAACATCCTTAAAATGGTTTGTGCTTGTCTACACAATTTAGATTTTAAACTGTGAGAGCAATACAAAGTGAAGGGACTCATCTCAGTTTTAACTAATCATCTTTTCATTAAGAGACATTAAGGATTTAGCTGCACTGGACATTAAAAGACCACCAGATATCTTTCTCCAGGACCTCTCTATTTTATTATTTCTTTGTAGTTAATTATGGGAGAGATTGTCTGTCCTCTCCAGGCTGATGTGAAAAACTGCAGAAGGTGCTGAAAGGCTGTTAGCAATAATCTGAATCCTCATAAATGCCCACAATGGTAACTAGCCAAGTTGAATTAATTTCAGATTCAAGACATTAAAGTTAAAAGCGCTGTTAAGAGTGAGTTTGCGGGAGTTTTTATGTGACTGGGACTCTGGTTAGGGATAAAAACAGTTATGACTTCACCTATTTTTTTCCATGAACTTACAGGAATTATACATAGTTCTCTCACAGAAATGCTCCTGAATAAGTATTTTAAAATATTGACATTTGCAGTTTCTTATGCTATTTCTAAAAGTCGTTCTCTGAATTACTAAGAGGAGAAACTGGAGAATCTAAAATTGAAGGATGATAACCTTGTTAGAGAGATACTCACATTGCAAAGTTCAGACCCACATTCTGAACTTCCCAAAACTAGTGGAAAAGCAAAGGGCTATAGGAAGTTCCAGGGGATCCATCAGAGAAGAGAGATTCTCACTGAGGGTTCCTGTCCAGGTACCATGCTCTGAGCACGGGGACAGAAACGTGCTCCAGCCACGGCTGCTGCGTGCCCACTATACGGGGCTGCTCGCCCGGCCGTGCCGCAGAGACAACCAGCCAGGCTCCTTTGTTAAAATCCTGCCAACTTCAACTGGAATTGCTTCTTTTTTCTTTCTTAGAGCCAAATCCTTCATACACGAAGCCTTCCACAAATAAAGCAAAGGCTTTTTAAAGGAAGATTCAATCAATATTTTGTTAGTTGCATGGTGAGTCTGTTAATGCTGCTGGTGCTTGGGCACGTTCCCTGGGGAGGCTGTGCGTGCGCTCCCGGAGGGTGGCCAGGCTGCTCCTTCCTCCTCTCAGCCCGTGCTGCCAGGAGGTAACAAGGCTCGTTAGCACCCCAAAGAGCTTGTCTGAAACCAGCACTAAGCAGCACTGCTGTACCTATCCCGGGCTCGGGTCTGTGGCACTGCTGCCAGTCAAGTTGTGCCTCTGACTCCTGCGGGTGCCCAGGCCTGGGCACTGCTACAGCCCCAGCTCCAGGAAAGGCAGCTCTGTGACGTGAACCGTTTCATCAGTGGAGCTTCTTCAAATGGCAGAGGGAATAGAACAAAGTTAATTAGAGAGAAGAGAATCTAGCCTGAAATATGCATAGTACAGAGAGATGAAAGAGGAAAGAATCATGCAAAAATTAAATTGTGAACAAAATAAGGGAGGCGTGCTGATAAAGGGGTCAGGAACCGTGTGAAGGAGGGCATGAAGACCAGAGGGCAAAAAGCTGATTAGCTGTTAATACACAAGCAGATCTGAAATGGTGAGGTAATTGTTTTAAGAAGCAAGAGAAACTTAAAACAGACACACAATAATGATACCAAGTACAGAAGACCCTTTGAATTTTTTTCTTAAGAGAGCTTTATACAATAAAAACAACTAAAAGGGGAATGAGGCTGTCATGGGAAAAATAATTCAGAAATTGCAAAAGGCATCGAAGCAAGGGGAAAGACACAGGAAAAGATCTAAACGTGCAGTGCATTTAACATCATCTGCCCAGCATCTGCAATGTCACAGTATTGATGTTTGGTGTCCTGGAGCTTTCCCTTTAAACTGAGAGGGAAATCAATTGAACCTCAAATAGCAAAGTTTTAACTCTGTGAAACATGGTATCAGGCATCACTTTTTGGTAAAATTCTTGTCGAAAAGGAACATCAGATAGGTAATTTAAATTATGATCACACTGAAATGAGCAAGGAAAAAAATTCAGAACAATCCCCTCTTAAATACTAGGATTCAACTTACATTTTTCTTTAGAATACTCTCCTGTATTCACCTGCTCCTTTAGCCTAGCTGGGTCTTATAGTTCTGCTCAAAAGTACTGTTGAATGTAATTCATAAAATCCCTTTTAATTCTTTGGGGAATCATTGAAAGTGCTACAGATTCCTTCACGTTTCCAAAGGCAGGTAAAGTGTTTTACTGTGGAGCTGTGAAAGGCAGCATTACGCAGTACAAAATAGGAACACAATAGAAATGTGATGACCTGCTAAACTCAAGGGTGTCATAGAATCACAATAAAAATCAGGTTGCAGGGCACTTCCGGAGGTCTCCAGTGTAACCTCCTGCTCAAAGCAGAGCAGGCTTCGAAGTTAAATCAGGTTGCCACAGTCTATCACACCTCTATGAGAAATTACCATAGAGATTAAGCATAAGCAGATATTTCTAGGAGCCAGTTTTCTTCTGTTGTCTCTGTCCAGTCAGAAATAACAGCCTCTGAGTTCTGCAAAGCAGCCTCACACATCAGAGAACAATCAGACTTCACTGTTAGTGGGGCAGATGCATTCATCCTGAGAGTAGATGATGCTTCACTCGACAAAGCAATAGCCCTGCTCTGGTCAATGCCCCTGGATGAAAACCAGTGTGGGCTGCAAGCACCGTGAATGCAGGCTGTTACAGCACTCCCTGTCATGAACTCACCCAAAGCCATGCCCTAGTCCAAGAGAACTGAAAATTGCCTTCTACTAACATTTCTGTTTGGAAGGAGAAAGTGAAGTGCTTCTGACCCCAATAGTTAGACTTTTTAGAAACTCGTTCTCTCACAGATATTGGATTCATTTCTGCTGCATAAAGCAATATCCTCCTAACTAACAGGATTTCAGGGAAAGGAAAAGATGCTTCATCCCCAGTACTATCAAAATCCCAGTGATATTAACAGGCTTCTTAAACCACAACCAAGATTGACCTCAGTACCTGAACGTACCAGGGCACTGTACAGACACTCAGTGAACCAACATTTCAGCCCAGCACCAGACTCCCAGGAACACAGAAACAGCACAGGGTGCTGCTAACCCACCTGAAGGCTGGGGAAGGAAGGAGAACAGCGGCTTTGGTAAACACCCCCGCTCCCCACACTAAATACAGTCGGTGTGCTACACTGAATAAAAACACACACACACAAAAATAGAACTTTTGCAAAACAGTCACTAGTTCCTTGGTTAAAAACAAGTCTTATTGAACACAGTAGAAGCTGTAAGAGCACTCTTTTGCTTCCAGTTTCATCAAAACTTCAATTAAATGATGCTGACATGCAATTACTCTACTGTTAAATACCACGCCACTGCTGAGCTCTGACTAAAGGCCACTAATGCATGTGCTGGCAAATAGGCACTGGATCACTGTCTGTGCTGGGGAAGGCAAAGAGAACTACAGGCTTAGTCAAAACTGCATTAAATTTCTATTTACCATTGTTTTCGTAAGCAATAAAACTGAAACAGAAGTACAGTGGCTTCTACATCATAGTCAGAATATTTGGCAATCCAAAGTGGTGTTTTACGAGTAAGTTTGAAGAACCAGGGTTCAGTGGTTGCAAGAGGAACCTGAACATTTCTCTGAATTTGCTTCACATCAAGTGACTGACACAGTGTAATAGAGAATCACAAATTACAACCTCGTCTCAGTGTCTCAAAGACATTTTGACACAGGTGGTCCCTTCACTACCAGAGTTTATTGTTCTAGTCTCAGTCCTCTGCCCTGTGTCCTGTGCCTCCACCCAAGGCGTTAGCACAGCTTCCCTGCAGGGCCCGTCAGGGCAGCACAGCCGGGCTGCCCGGCTGCCACAGCTTGGGACCAGGTGTTTCCTCACTCCCAGCACCTCGGACCAGGCCAGAGTGGCTTTCGCAGTAAACTCTGGGTTAGGAAAGAAGCTGATAGCTGGGCTTGGGTACACAAGAGTTGAACATGCAGGTTGTGACAACCTCACAAGGGGTTCCCCTCATCAAAGACCCTTATGAAAAACTGGTGAGGAAGAAAGTGAAGGGAGCCTGAGGGAAGTGAACAGCTCAGGAAAGAGGTTTTAAATAGAGACAACTGTCCCTTGCAGCCAAAGAGCAGAGTTGGGCTGTCAGAGGCTCTGCCTAGAGATCCACATGGTACCTGACTGCAGATGTTCATCAGGATGGACACAGCACACACCCAGGGCCCACCTGCACAGCTCATCCTGCGGGTCCATCTGGCAGCCTGGGATGGGGCAGACACCAAGGAACAGCAGCAGGGAACACCTTGCACCAGAGGGGGAGACATCAACCAAGATTTTATTCTCAGGCTACTGTGCTGTATTAGTTCTCTTGAAATTAAAATGGTTTTGATCAGATAAAGCAGCACTACGAGGAACTGTTGCTCAATCATTGATGCCTCTGAGAGAAGACATCACAAATAAGTACAATTCAGGCTGTTAGAACTTCACTTTCCTACATTTTATGTAATGCAGATTTATTAATCCACATTTACAGCAAAGTAGAAACCTTTTGTTATAGTGAGAAGAAGGGAAGGGATACTTAAAGCCTTTCAAGCTCTTAGAAGACTACTAAACATAGGAGAGTATTATGAAAATCCTTATTTCATAAACCCTAGAAAGAATTAAGGTGTTTCTAACGTGAAAAACATTAAACTCTTCCGTTATTTAAAATTCAATGTGAAAAAAAATACGCTTAGGGTAAAATTTTATAAACAGAGACACCTAAAAATATTTTAACATGAATCCATGACTCTCTTTACGAAAGTATTTGCATAATGGACCCAGCCCTGTTGCCTGCACAGAGCCTGAGGAAGGTGGCCATGGGCTGTGGAGTGGCACAGCACAGTCTCTGCTGATGCTCAGCCTCTGCCACCTCCCTTGCTTGGCTCTCTTGTTTCCAAATTCCAGCTCTGCAAGAGGCTGACCAGGAGCAGGGTACAAAATGTCTGCCTGTATCCCATCTTCCTCTGGAAACACCTCACACGCCCCCAAACCCTTCAGAGCAGCTGTGGGGGGACGCTGGGCTTTGCAGCACCTGCAATTTCAGACCTTCTGGGCACACAGCGGGGATCTGCTCCCACACTGGCACCATCAGAACTGCTCCAATCCGACACATCGCGAGGTGCTGTTTGTCCTTGGGAAGCTTCATCGTCAAAGCATCTTTCTTGACTTAGATTTAAGGCTTAGACTACTGTAACTTGGGCAAAGTGACCCTGATAAGTTACACGGTGTAACAGAACAGCACAAATTGCTTTGTTAGGCTCACAAACATTGACAAACACTAAATTTCACTCAAGTCTATCATAATCCCTGAGAGTCATTGAAATCTTCCCAAACACACCACTGCTTTCAATCACACCCATGCAGTGAGACACTTCAGCTTTTTTATAACCCTCCTGCTGACTGTCAGAGGCTTCTCTTCCACTGAATTAATTCCCTGTGTTGTTGGAGCTACAAAACAAGCCTCTCACAGCAGCCCAGTGCTGTGAGAACCTGACCCTCCTCATCTTCCTCACAAACACCAACTCTCAATGTCCTGAACTGCAGCAGGAAAAATGCTAGAAATGCGTAGTGCTGCAGGTAACCAGGGTGGCCTCGCTGTTCCCTGTTATTCTTGAAAGGCAAATCTGCTGGAAGCAGGAGTGTCTGCTGCCCTGCACCTTAGGACTCCTCTCTGTCTGTGCCGAGTAGATATCAAACCATCCCCACCTCGTTCTGAGAGCACCCTGGGTCTCTGCACAGGCAGGATCATCAGGCAAAACAGAGAGAGGGAATCAAACCCAGAAAACTGCTGCTGAAATCGTCATTTGACAGGAGACTTGACAAATGCCAAGAACACTTTTTGGAGAAAACCAAGACCTTTAACTGTTCAGAAGACAAGGAAGGTGGAGAGTTTTCTGTGTGAGCTGTTGAAGCTTTAGTTTTGTCCTGCCCCACGTCTCCTGCTCTCAGTGCAGCCTGCGAAGCTGCGTTACTGAACTAGCAGAGGAGACAGGAGCCTGTCCGAAGCCAGGTCAAGAATCCTTTCGTTAAGACAGGAATAAAATCCCAACCATGGATGAACCTCCTGTTTTAAGATCACGCTTGGAAGTCAAAGGCACGATATACTTCTGAACTTCAGTTCTGTGAACTCCAACCCATTGTACTTTTTGTGATCAGCCTACATATCTTGAAAAAAAATTGAACTTTTGAGTACTTTTTTTCCAATAAAGTACAGACAATAAAATATACTACAAGTCTACATTTTTTAACCTTCTTGATATGGCACAGAAATCAAAATAATTCAGTTACAGGAACTGGGTTTAATTCTGCAGCAGCTGCGAGGTGCAGCTATATTGTAAAATACATTCTTTTATTTGTTTTTGGAGTCTAATAATGATCTACCATTCCCCATTTCAGTGGTATTTGGCGATTACTATGTTTCTGTAATATTAATAACATCATAATCTTCATTAGTATGCAAATCTATACCATCTGACAAGCTCCTGTTCTCTTCCATGAGCTCCTTTGTTGTTGCAGCCTCATGAATTTCATTATGACACTAGATTATTATCAGACAGTGGGAAGTAGGAGTGGGGAATAAAATGACATGGAAATTATAATCTCTTGTTTTAATAATGAATCCAGTTTCATATTTAAGTTTGGTTTTGCTCAAGCTGCTTCTGAGAGAAAAGGGAGCAAAACTTCTTCCAAAACTGCTTCTGTAGAGTAGCCTTTCGAGCAGATGCCACTGGAGGGGTGCACCGGAGGGAGATGTTCCCCAGCCCTGTGTCTCATTTACATTTCAGAAAACAACAATGATTCTATCCATATGTTTTTTCTATTCATAGCTTTACAGATGGCAAAAGAAAACAAGAGAATTCATGCCATTCAAAAACGCGTGGCCATTTCCTCTCCAATTAAACTGATACCAATTATCAGTCTTCGTCTGTGGTTGTAGAAATAAGCTGCATTTGACAGGCTAGCAAAAAGCTTGTAGGAGTGCAAACATTCCTCCCAGTATGGAAACACGGGGCCCCAAGTCCTGCGCAGGCTCCGGTTCCGAGCCCGTGGCTGCAGAGCAGCCGAGGTTGTGTCCCCTCAGTTCCATCATTCCCAGCTCCACTGTGGGGCCTTCCTGGTCTCACCCAACATCTCTGTACTTTTAGGATAGAGGGACTTTAGGGGAAAGCTTAAGCAACAGAAATGATGGGATTAAGTAGGAAAAGTCCATTGGACCTCCCAGCATTGCCCTGTTATCCGTCCAGCCCTGGAAATTGTGCAGCTCCCCCCAGAACTGTGGGGAACACTGCAGCAGGGTCATTAAACTGCTCCTGTCACACCAGCAGAGCATCTAGAATTTTCTTAGCAAAGTAAGAAACCACTCCTTTTAAGTCTTATAGAATCCAGCAATTTCTAGAAACAAACATGATTCCTTAAAAGATACATTGGAGTCACAAATGTTGTGTTGAGACCCAATATTAAAAACAGATTTCTATCCCTCCTGTAAAATTTTGTGTTTTACCTGAATTACTGCTTAGGTATTATTAATACCCACATCAACCTTACTATTAAAACCTACAGTGCTCTCTACAAAAGGCCACACCCAGGACCTGGTTTGGACGTTTAGTCAACTGTAGAAAATCTGATCAGCATTAATATGGGATTATCTTCTCCTTTCCTGATAATTATGCATCAGCTAACATGATCATGTGAATTTAGGTAACATTAACTGCTGTTGTTTATTAACCAATTTGTTAGAGGTCTTCCCTCCTCAAAGGAGATTTTAGTACTAGAACAAGACTTATCTCCAAAAACTCCATGAATGGTGTAATTAATCTAAGCTATTTAGCAAAGAAAATATTAGTAAACTCAACAAGAATGCCCAATTTCAAAAGCTATTTCAGATTACTTATTATTACTTATTATCACAAAGAAGCGTGAATTACATTTTGTGACCTACGATGTAAGATTTCTTTAGCTTTTTTTGCTATTTAAAACATACTAATGCTAAAATAAATATGTTTATATTTTAAAATGCAGATTATCAATTCAAAACTACACATTAATTTAAACACTGCCAGTTTTTCTATCTTCCTAGTGGGTGCTGTCAAAAATCAGAACTTTTGTCATAGTGAAGTTGCACTGACAAGCTCATAGTTGTTCACTTTATTTCCTCCTCCTCATTAAGGAAAAACCTGTCAATAAAAGAAAGTATTTAAAGCAAGAAAATAAATGTGGGAGTCTATTTAAAGCAAGCAGGGAAATGTGTTTGGACTTTGATTATGGCAATTTAAAAAACCCTGCTATTCAAAGATGGTGATTTTTTTAGTATTTAAACAACACTTCACATTCTTCTAAGGCATTTTACTAAGAAGATTGTTATATTAGGTGATAAAAGGTTACTTTTGTCTTTGAAGCTGAAATATGTAACTATTATTTCTTATCTGTCTAGAATTAGAAAAGCTTCAATATCATCTATTTTAAAGGACTCATTATCAAAATTCACCAGACTTCATAAAACAAACAAATACTTCACTTCCTGCCCTTGTTTAATCTCAGTAACACAATTTCTTCCATGTTGTGAAATGGAAGACTTCTTTCAACACTTGAAGGAGCAATATCTTTTTATTTTCAAACTGCACAGGCTGTGCTGGGAAGCCATAACCACCTTCCTTTCAAAGCATGAGAAATGGGGTGGTTGTCAGAAATGTATTTTAAGAGGAAGGCTCAGGCAAAGATAAACAATGTTCTTATCTTGTTTTTAAGGCCAGAACAAGACTAACATGCATCTTAAAATGTCCAGGTAGGTCAGATCACAATGCAGAATGAATGCATGGCACAAAATCATAATTACTTAAATAATAATTAATAAACTAATCTTTATCTCCTACTGATTTGAATGTTGGAAAATATTCATGCCATTTATACACACAAAATTTTTCCTGGCAAAATACACAGAGCTGAAAAATCTTATGATGAATTACATTTTCATATACTTTCTCAGTTTTGACTACTAATCCATCCTGCTGAAATTACATCATTTCAGGTCTCTAAGCAGACTTGCAAGTTTTTAGATAATCCATCATTACTATTTCCATCATTAACCTTCAAATTTATACTTCCCACTAAATTCCAAATTATGTTGGTCTAATGATTTCAGGATGCTGCTTATTCACTCCGGAACAGAGAAGTAGGTAGAGTTATTAATAACACAGCTTTGATCAGAAATAAAAGTGCATAATCCATTTCCTTCAATGCCCTACACCCATCACTGAAATCACAGTCACACAGTCACAGAATCGACCAGGTTAGAAAAGACCTTTGCTATTATTGAGTCCACCCTGTGATCCAACACCACCTTGTCACCCAGACCATGGCACCGAGTGCCACATCCAGGCTTTCCTTAAACACCTCCAGGGATGGTGACTCCACCACCTCCCTGGGCAGCCCATTCCAGTGCCCAGTCACCCTTTCTGTGAAGAAATTCTTCCTGATGTCTAACCTAAACCTCCCCTGGCTCAGCTTAAGGCCGTGTCCTCTTGTCCTGTGCCTCGTTCCCTGGGACAAGAGCCTGACCCCCACCCGGCTGTCCCCTCCTGTCGGGGAATTGTGGAGAGTGATGAGGTCTCCCCTGAGCCTCCTTTTTTCCAGGCTAAACAACCCCAGCTCCCTCAGCCGCTCCTCACAGGACTTGTGTTCCAGGCCCTTCACCAGCCTTGCTGCCCTTCTCTGGACTTGCTTCAGCACCTCAACATCCATCCGAAATGGGGAGGCCCGGAACTGGACACAGCACTCCAGGTGAATGCCTGCTGGTCTCCTGCCAGTGCTGAGAAAGGGACAGTCAGCTGCACTTCGGTGCTGCTGTGGTGATGTGCTGCCTTCCATTTACACAAGATCAGTACATGCAGCAGCACCTGGCACTGGCAAATACCAATTCCAACGGCACCACTGAGTAAAAGTACTCAGCAATAGCTGTCTGACTAGCTAACAATCATGCCTTCATCGACAGGCTTAATTTCAAAAATAAATCACTTCATGGATTCTTCTCCTTTTGTCTTTTACCTTTCTAAGATGATCCATGCTCTTCTTCCAGACACAACCATCCCCAGTTAAATCCATTGGTAAGTCAGTCCAGCACTAAACTTTTTCACCTGTGCTGTTTTAAGGCGTCAGCAAATTCAGTCATGAAATCATATAAATCAAGAGATATAAACACAGAACAGAAAGTCTCCCAATCCAACTGTATTCAAACAGTTTTACTGGACTCTGACACGTTTGTGAGCCACGCACATTAAAATTCCCAACATTGCTGCAAGGGCCTGAGTGTCAGAAAAGCAAGAACTGGCACAAAGTCTGAAGAGAGGCTCACCCAGGAACTGCAAAACACGTTAGACAATTCAATCTCTCAAAGTCCATGCATTTAAACAGCATAAACAGTTCGGCCTTACACTTCAGAAACAAGTCCTTTTTAACGTGCTCTCTTCTGCAGCCTTGAGTTAAGCAGGATTCTTTTCATTTTTTGTTGAGTCCAGAACTGGAGCATGTTAGCCTATTATGAACATTTTTCTAAATACAAACAAATTATTGTTTTCCTCCATGCTCTAATTAAGGGTTATGTCTACCCTTGTGATAGATATTTAGTAACTGGCAAGTTTTTTTGAGATCTAACACACTAAGGTAGTCTTGCAGTCACTGCATGTTAATGAATATTAAAGATCACAGTGCCTTGGTAGGTAGAATTATAAATAACAATATGAAAGAATATGGAAAAATCCTTGGAAGAAAGTATTTAGTAAGAGAGAGAAAAAATACTGTTTGACAGGTATCGAAACCTAAGAGTTTTTAAATTAAAAATGTCTTCCTTCAAGAACTATCTCAACATACAAACCCTAAGACTCAGTACTCACAGTGATGAGCACAATGCATGACGATTGCACAGAAAGTCCTTCTTTTTTTTGACTTTTAACCACTTAAATGTTCCTGCAGCCCAGCATGCTTGTTTGTAGTTGGTATTGACACCATCCTACATAAACAAAAACTTAAAAGAGACAAGAAAAGCCATAGAAAACTAGAGTCAGTGGGAAGCCAACAACTTAAATGTCTGCTGAATCTGTCCCTCGTTTTTATACAGTGAATTTGCTTGGCTAGAGTCCTGTCCAGTGGGGGTTAAATATCATCTCTGAACTAAAGCTCTAACCAACTTCAATGGAAGACAACAACTGTATTTTAGGTTGCTCCCCCTAAAAATCTACAGAAGCCAGAGCAGGGGAGCCAGCCTGGAACCATGATCCTGGGCAGTTCCACTGGCTGGGATCCAGGGCAAGGGAAGGATGAGAAACCTCATCCAAAGCTATTTTGCACTGCAAATAGTAATTAGAAGCAAATACACGTCTGCCACAAGGTTAAGAAAATCTCTTCTTTGCTCTGAAATCTCTTGAGTAGACGCTGAATTTACAGGTGAAACATGCAGTGTTTTAGCTATGGAAATTAATCACAATTTGGCACTTAGAAACCATCACTATTACCCCAACTGTGCTGTAATTCAGACTTTGGCCACTCGACAAAATGCAGAGACTGGAACCCAGCAGGTCAGAAGTGCCTGACTGGGAAATCCCGGGGGCTCGAGGGCCCCTTGCCTGAGCTGAGGTCACAAGGCTGCACGATGGAATGGCACAGTTAATGCTGGCATTTCAATGTGTTGGTATGTTAGATACTGAGGTATAGATTGCATTTTAATTCTTAAATCCAAATAACTTTGCATCTATCAACTTCATTAAGCTTCACCGTGGTGCCTACAGCACAATGTATTTGCAACCAGCAGAAGCAGAGGAAGGAACATAAATGATATTTTATTATTCAGACACAACTACCACCATGTCTGTCCATACAAACTTTTTATAGCCCATCTCATCCCATCTATTTCAATATGAATTGTTCACTGAACAGTTGGAAAAATAATGCCTAGAGAAGAGTGAAATTCTTCAAAATTTTTCTGTCTTGCTAGAAAAAATTCAGGCAAAACCATCAAAATATCCTTCTCAGTCTTAAAAAAAAGTTTTCAATTTTCCCTGATAAAAATAATTCTTAATTTCAAAAGCCTGTAATGCTGAATTATGCAAATAATTGGGAAAAAATTAACATTTTGAATTTATAAAAATATCGCACTTATACCAAAACAATATTTACATAATTCCTGTAAAATTACAATCTCTCTAAGAAGAAAAGTCTCTCTTCAGCTCTAATTATTTCAAATATGCAAAAGAATCCACATTTGGCACTTGATTCTGTGACTGCAACCCTTGTTCTTGTAATTGTTCCTAAACCGGGGAAATTCAGTATTTGTTTAAAATAATAATAAGGCATAACAGTAATCATACTTTGTTTAGTAAAAATAACTGTTATTATTCAAATCATTAAAAAATGCTATCTAATTCCTGGGAAAATCTTGTGTTAATTTGGATAAATTAAAATTAATATCATTACATTTACAGAAGGCCTTTTATCCCATTTTTGTATCCAGCACATTTCAATTCATAATTAGAAGAGATGCAATGAATGTTTCAAATGAAAACAATTCAATAAAACCTGAAAAATGTTTAATTTTTCTTATTAAAAAATGGACCCAGTAAGAGTGTAAATAGTCAGGAACACGTTGCCTGCCTAACACCCACAGTTAATGATGGTATTTTCATTCTCAAACCAGAAGTGTTTTAGTTTTGTCATCTCTGCTTTCTGAGAATGGGTTGTGTGATTTTGACAGCTGCAGGGTGTGTTATGCTTCAAAGGAAAGAGGAAACCAGCTTGGGATGTCTTTTTGATTCCAGCCCATTGTGACCTCCTGCCATCCCGACAGCTCTCCATGAAACTGGGCTGACACCGTGGCTGCCAGCTGCCTGCTCCTATTTCACAGGGCATTTCTGGAGATGTTACGGTGCAAGACAATGGAAAATATCAGCCTTCAACAGAATAGCTCAAGCTTCACAAACACTGTCAAGCTTTATCATTAATTAATTTCTCTTTGGTTTGGGAACAAAAAGTAATGCACTGAACGTTTTCCAGCCCTTCATTGTTTCCATTGTCTCCAAGTTTTCTCTTAGACAGCAAAGTTTGTAGAGAATGGCCCCATATTTGATTGTGTCTGGAAACCCCAGTATTCTAGAAATAATATCAACAGCATTTAAAGGAGTTGCTTGTATTAAAACAAATGTAACAAATTGCTGAACAAAAGTTCACCTCTTCAAAAGCCAAAAACAATGAAGTGCACCTGGAGCCATTTCCAATAGGTCTTGAAAGTGACCACCTAAAAAACTACCATGGACTTTGGGAATGAAAGGACTCCAGAAAAATTGCTGGAAAATCACTACATCTGTTCAGGTTGAACACCAGCATGTCTGAAGGACAGAACTAGCTGGTTTTGGAAACTGTATTCCTTGCAGTCAAACAAGGAACAGTTTACTTGAGGAATTTAAATCTAAAATTTGGCTTGGGATTTTTCACTTAATTTTCATACATTTCTAATTAAAAAATAATCTCTCAGCAGTATTTAGGGTGTTTCAATAAACCAAATTTTAAAATTTTTTTTAAGTATTTCTTTTTTTTCAAAAGACCATTCTGCTCTGAGTAAGATATCAGCAGGAAATAAATTGCATTTCAAGTCCAAGGTGATGTATACTTTAGAGAGAAAATCCTTAGACTTGCTTATAATTAACTCAACACCATTATCCAACAGCTCTCCTATAAACACTCATCCTACTACAGCACGTTTGCTTTCAGATTTTTGTCTTATGTTAGCTTTGTTCCCTTTTCTCTCCTACTTCCATAAAATACAACACAAGACTCATAACTACCTATCAAAAAAGTAATTCTACATTAGGGCTAACTGGCTAATTAGACTCATTCCAAATCTTCAGGTACCTTTTATTCTGTTTAAGGCAGACATAAATCTATTCTTTTTTTCAAACAACGGCCCACTTTGTCAAGAGCATGTGAAATTTGGAGAAAAATGTTGTTAGCAGAAATCACCTGAAATGCCCAAAAGACCATCTTAATCAACAAATTCAAAAATATTGCTGCTTCTTGATTCATCATAAGTAACAGCAAGTGAAAATGTTTTCAATTGTGTAATATTAACTCTTCTAAATAGAATTAAAAACCTTTAATGTCCATTTATTTTTCTGTGTTTCTTGGAAAGGTAGAATTTTTCTAAGAGATTACTATGCTAGGTATGGCCATTATGACCATCTCTAAAGCTAACAAAGAAGGTATATGTGAAAAAAAATATAATAGATGTCCCCTTTCCAAAGTCTGTTACTGTCTCATTCTCTGATGTAGCAACTTCCTCTGTTAGTTCACAGCAACACTGGGGATTACTTATGCTACTTGTGTGCCTCAGGAGAAATAATCTGGCAATTAGTGAGAGCTAATGGATACTTCAGAACTTTTCCCCCTACTGCAAAAGCTGCACACAATCTATTCTGTAAAATTATGCACCTTCAAAATTTCATTGTTGTTGATTGCTCCCCACTTTCTGCAGTGCACAGGGCATCCTACTGCCTCACAATCATTCCTATTCTGAGTTGAGGAAATTAGTTGTTAATATCTTTCTTTGTCCTCATCTCTGTTTCATAGGCAATGAAAAAAAAGATCAAATAAAAAAAGAAAATAAAAAAGTGGGTTTTGTCAAGCTGAATTATCAAGACTTCCTTTATACAACATAAAAACCCGAAATGCGTGTTAGTCTTGCCATTTTTTATGACTATAATTCATTCCATCAGGCTTTCTGACATGTATCCATAAAGTGATTCAGACAACAGAAATTATCTCAGTAAATACAGAGCTGGTTTTCTTTTTGTCCCTGGAACAACCAGGCTTGCTGATATGAAATTCGTTATTACATTTAACATGGAAAATCTTTCAAAGAGATGAAGTTACATTAAGCTCCACCAAATGGGGCTTTGGCTCTCACTCAGGGTAAGCTGTTATGCAGTGCTACTTCCACGATGGCTTTAATTAAATCTGTTCCCTTTCTGGTCAGGTTGGGGACCACAGGAGGGCACAGCTGGCTGAGCCTTTGGCTGTGAGGGCACTCGTGGCCACAGCCCGCCAGGGGCCAGTGCCAGCGCGGGCTCTGCCTTGCCATCCTCAGCGCAGCAGCAGGAGGCAAAAGGAAACATATCCAAGGGTGACTCCTGTACTCGTAGCTGGCCAACTGAAAAGTGCATTTTGCTGATGCTCCATGGAAGAAATAGCAGCACTGGACTGCTCTGCTAAGCATATAAAACACCTTTTGTCTTAAAATGTGGCCAACAGAGCTACAGTGATCGTGGCTGGTACATTGGGGGTTTTCCACCGGGGGCTTGTCTTTGTAGACATTTCCATATAATCAGATACACAAACTGGATCTTTCTCTATCCATAAATGAGCCAATTTTCACAGGCTCAGGTGCAGTTATGGCTCAGATAGAAATTAAAATTATGACAATGAACGAGATTTGGTTCAGGTCCCTCGATAGCCCTTCCCAGCTGGAATACAGTTCAGGTCTCTGTTAGTAGGAGTGGGTTAAACAGCTCAAAAAAATATATCTGGCCCAATGATTTTCTGCCTGAGGCAGAAACAGAGCCAAACAGCAAAGCAATCATTATTCCCATTTGCAGGAAAGAATGACTTGCCTAACACCCCACAGGGAACCTGGAGTAGAACTAAACCTCAGAGCTGGTAAGCCCAGCTTGCTCCATCATCTGCCTGAAAAACATGGAGCAGACATGATACTGCTGTTTAGGACTCTTTGAAATTAAAAGGATTTTGACCCCGCATGGACTCATAGGTATTCAGCACCCATGAAAAATAAAAAGCTACAAAAGAAGGTTAAGAAAGACGGAAAGAAAATGCATCTGTGTTTTATGGAGGTTGCTGAAATGGATTTTCCTTTTTTAACTATGCTGTGGAGCTCAGTAGGAAAGCTGATTTATCCTGTGAGTGCACAGCAGTTGCTCCCTGCTAGAGCTGCTGTTTAAGTTTAATTGGAATACACAGCATTTGTGCAATGTTTATATCACGGAGAACATTTAAGAAAAGCAGAAAGGCCCTTTCGGTTCAACACACTTATTTCTGTTGTGATCCTGATCACTGAACCCAAGTGGAAGTATGAACCACCAAATGATTTCTTTGCTGCCTGTTTTAGTCAGTGACTCCAGAGGCAGAAATGGCTGCTTGCAGAAGAGAAGAAAAACAGGCCTGGCTAACTCAGGAGACTGCCAATGGGATATGGAGCCTTTCATCTACAGGTCACTGAATCCAGCACAGGGCTGTAGCAACCAAAAAATTATTACCATCAAATGGAGGTTCAGGGGCCTGAGAAATCATTTAAATGGTTTCTGCTTCATACAGGCACTCGCAGCAGAGAAGTTATTGCTACAATTAGCGGTACTGCATAGTCATCAGTGATGTGGAAGCTTTTGGTGGTTTTTTTACATTCCCAGAAACAGAATGGTGTCCCTGAAAAAATCCTGTAATGATTATTTTGACCAAGAACATTTATCATAAATGTAAAGATTTGGGGGGGGGGGGGGGGGGGATTAT
>VZTD01001444.1:506292-531563 GCA_013397725.1 Rhagologus leucostigma | reverse complement strand
TGTTGGGGGGTGCGTTGCATTTTTATCATGATTTTAGTTTTATTTAGGCCTCTTTGGTAGTTTTCTTTGCCTTTCCCCATGCTATAGGTCAGAAGATAAAAGTCTTCTACAAATGACTTTTCCTAAAAAGTAATTTACAGAAATACTGTGAGGTGAAAATCTGCATCCTGTCCAAATCAGAGCCTTCCACTGTTAACATATTTGCATTTGGCTCAAACATTAAACACAAAGTATTTTTACCTTAAAACTACCCATTTTCCAGGGAACTGGGTGGCATTTTTATCTCAGGGTATCTATAATCTATAATCTATAATCTATAATCTATAATCTATAATCTATAATCTATAATCTATAATCTATAATCTATAATCTATAATCTATAATCTATAAAATCCACAGGATTTCAAGAGAAATTTTAGCAAATGTTACCACAGACTAACTTCAATATTCGAGCAAAAGGACCACTAGTGATTGGTTTAGTACCTACAGTGTACCTGAAAGGGGTTTCCCCCTCAGCTGCCCACAGGAGCTGGGAGCTGCGGTCACGGGGCGGCTGCCAGGACACTCGTGCCCTGCTGCAGTGTCCACTCGCCTGTCTCTCACCTTGGTGCTTTTGTTTGCCATAGAATCACAGAGGCGCTTGAATCGAAAAGGATATTTAAAGGTCATCGAGTCCAACCCCCGTGCAATGAGCAGGGACATCTTCAATGGGATCAGGCTTCTCAGAGCCCTGTCCAACCTGACCTTGAATGGTGCCAGGGATGGGGCATCCACCCCCTCTCCATGCAACCTGTTCTGCTGTTTCATCACCTTCATCCTGAAAAATTTCTTCCCTACTTCTAGTTTGAATCTACCTGCTTTTAGTTTGAAACCATTACCCCTTGTCCTATTGCCACAGGCCCTACAAAATGTCTGTCCCTTTCTAGTTTATGTTTTCACTTTCAGTGACTGACACTTAGCCCAGGGGAGTGGCTCTCCTGTGCTTTATACATGGGGCAGCAGCCTCCTCCAGAAGCCCTAAACAGCACTAACATACCCTCCTAAACTGAGAAGCAATGAACCACACCCTGACACCAAGCATTTGGGAAGGATAAAGCAAAGACTGGTTTCAAGCAGATATATTCCTGTTGCATTTTCTATTCCAGTTAACATTCCTGATTTTATCAATCTCATTATGCAGGTGCAGAGGTCACACACTTACTCACAGTTTAACAGTTAAAGAGATGCTTGTGCTAAATAAATTTGTGCAGTTCCATTGTGAAAATTCTATGTTCAATAGGTCTCATCAAATGTTGTTGCCCAGATTGGTTTAATAGCATGTTCAGCTGTAGAACAAAACATGCAAGGGCAGCAGTTCAAGGGCCTTTTCTACTCTGGTGGTACATGTAATGTTTCTGCACTTAGAAAACTCATATATACACACACACATGCACACTGGGTTTCTTTATTGACTAAAAAAAGGTCTCTGCATATTTATGGTAACAATTCTGCAAAGTACTCTGAATATTATGCAATTTAAGGCTTTATGACTACCCAAATGTAAGATTATTTTTTAAAAACAAAATTACTGCACACACTCAGAAGATGCGAAGAGATTGTTGAAAAGCTAGCAGCATATGACAATAAAAATGCAATTATGTCTGTGAAACTTCATATGCTTCATACTACAGATTGTTACACAACACTAAAGATATGTTACATAGATAGTTAGAATTTAATTTGGGGGTGTAACAGATTCCTGAATCCATAACAGTCACTCCAGCAAGCATTCCATTTAGGACCATCCACAATAATGCCTTTCCTATTCTGAAATAAGATAGTGATCACAAAAGAGACAAGCTCTAGTGCAGTATATGAATGGAAACCCAAGGTTTCTTTCTAGAAGATGTAGAACTATTAGAGCAAGCTGGGATTTTGTAAAAGTTAGGCTTCACAATTCTGCCTCTTGATTATCTTGCAATAAATGGCCCATTTATTTGAACTTTTGGGGGGGTTTTTGACATTAGTTAGGTGCACAATGTAGTTTGACCTATAATTCTCAGCTCAGCAGCCAGGCGTGTCTCATACAGCCAGTGTTCCTCACGTTTAGCTCTGGCTGTAGAGCAGCAGCCAGCTCTACTGTATGAACCAGTTAAAGCACCGTGCATAAAAATCTGGTGCCAATGCAGCAAGCATCATGGCTTCAGAAAAAGACATTATACCATATATCATGTAATTGTATTCCTGTAGTGAGGAACAAACAGAAAGTATCTCAGTGAACTATAGAGGCAATTAAGTTAATTGCTATCCTATAATGTTTTAAGAGAACACTATCCTTTCCCAAACCCATCACAGCAATGATTCTTTTTCTTTTCTAAGCTTTGTAGGATGACTGTAAAAATCTACAGGAAATCACTGACTTTGATAGAGAAGACAGACTGAGGGCCATGACTGAAGTAGAGACATTTCTTTATTAAGTTAATATCTGCAGCAATTTACATAACTATCCAACATATCCCTTTAGTTCAGCTTTTGCTTTCCTGGTGTGAGGGGCTACCACAAAGAAAGGATGGGAAAAGATCAACCTCAGCAATGAAAACTGAAAAAAGCCACAGCAACCCATCACATCACACTTCTGTCAGTCCTAACAGTCAAGCTGAAAAGCCGCTCAGCTTGGTAACCCCCCATCCTACAAGGCAAAGGCACAGGTTTCAGTGCTGTCTGACCATCCCATCCCAGGGAAGCAGAGCCTGAACTCCCCCTGATCACCTGCAGCCTCCTACAGACACCTGCCCTGCTGGGACACGCAACAGCCCGACTCCAGAGGAAAGCCCCAGGGCAGTAACTGAGAAGTCCCACCTTTGCCAGTGTCACCCCAATCAAAACTGTAGGATGCAAAACTGAGCCTTGGACTGTGCTGCTTCCAGAAGTTTATAGACAGGGATGGCAGGATAGCGATGAACACCAGTAGCTGTTTTTCAAAATAGAATTTAAATAACCTGGGACATAAAGGAAAATTTTGGGAAGGCAAAACATGGTTGAAGAGGAGTGACTGCTTTGCCATGTTTGTAACAAGATCAGCAAGGAAGCAGTAGAGGAAAAACAGAGGAAGGTAATCTGGGAGAATTATGGGTAGCCAACCCCCCACACACTTTTCTGCTCCCAGAACTGTCTCTAGCTAAAAATTCTCCACAGCCACTATGACTGTAACATGCCCTGAAGCTCCTCAGACCTCAGCCAACTTCACAGAAAATTTCCACTTGTGACAGAGGTCTCTCTGCCTTTATTTCTATACCCCATTTTCCTCATTCGTGTGCCACAAGACACATCTCAGCCTGTCCTGCTAAAAGGTCCCCAGGCATCCTGACACTCCTTGCAGCTGCAGCATCTATCAGGGAAGCCATATGATCTTCTTCCTTGGAAAATGGCTGCTCACTGGGTCAAGAACTGTTCTGCTCCTGTTGCTGCAAGGCTTTCAGAAACCCATGCACAGGCTGCAGTAATTCAGAACTCAGTTGATACAGCTGGCAGGAAGAGAAGGGAATGCAGTGATCCAGTCTCCAACTGGATCAGACACACTACAGAAAATTACATTTGTCTATAACACTGGTGCACCATAAGCTTTTGAGAAAAAGAAAGATGATGCTACAGCCTTTCTCTGAGTCTCATCCTGCCAGGCTCGGTACCTCCCAGTTTCTTTAATCACATGAAATCCAGCTACCTCATTCACAACACTTTCTAGTTCTCTCCCATTCTATTGAGTCTGTTTGCACCTAGAACCCTTTCATTCTTTTTTCTCTATGTTCATTTTCCACTAAATATTATACTTCTCTACATCTGTAATACCTACTGAATTAAGTAATTTACATTAAAATGGATGCACAGTATGTTTACTGTAAGAAACACTCCCTAGACCCAGGTGTGGCAGACAACTCTCACACTTTCAGTAGGTTGCAAGGCAATGATTTTGTAGGCATTGTCTCTAGAAGAGGTTGCCTATTAGCTCACATACATATGTTCTTCTCTTAATTATGATAGCATAGCCAAATGAGAACATGGCCACTCTATTCCTCACTGCCACAAGGAATGCAGCTGGAGAATGATGTTAGCCATGGGGTACAAAACTGGTTATAACATCCATCACTTTCGGAGGGGTAAGAGAAATTGGACTGAAAATGCTTATTTTTTTTTATAACACTGAAAGGAACAGCATCAAGAGATGAGATAAAACACCACGGTTGTAAGGAATTAATGATACATGAAACTGTATCTTTTTGCTCTCTAAGTGATCCTGTAAGACAGGGGTGTCAAACAAAGTCAGGAGAGCAACAATTGGAAAGCTACAAAAATAGAGCAGTTAGGGAGAGAAAATAAAAGCACACAAGAATATCACTACCTATCTTTGATAAAACCCCACACCCAAGTATCTAATTGCAAGCGTCACATCTGAGTGCCAGTCTCCTTTGATCCACACTTTGCTGTCTGGAACCGAGCAAGCCATCACTTTACTGAGATTCTTTTCTTGCCAATGGGTAAAATACCTCAAAAGCAAGGAAGCTGTGCATATTGACTAGGAACTCCTCAGGTGTTTTAGTACTTCCCACTTTGTACCCACCAGGCACACGTTTCACACGCAGCAGGAGTGTCAAAACAATGTATGTACATCTAAAAATTCTTCATGTATTTCACCCTTTGGGAGAACAGCCACCATTTTCTGATGCATGCAAACCTCATTTTATAGAGCAAATGTGTTATTAATGCAGTCTATGCATGTGGTCTAATCCTGGCACCCCAGGACTACAGGCAACAAGCATGGTCCTGAATTCAGGACTTCACTATCTGACACAGGAGGAAATACTTGGCAGGCTGCTGCAGTCAGCCAAATAAGCCTTACATTAACGTATGCCTTAATTTTATCTTATAGTAACAGGAAGAAAAATAATAGGGCTATAGGTCAGATGAAGTACAGTCAGACACCCTGAATTTTCCCTTGATATATACTTAATAATAGAAACAGCAGATATATAACAGCTGTAAGAGTCACTTGCTAATAATTAAGTATTTATGATTTCATCTCCTTGCCAATTTTATAATGCAGACTGAAGGAGGCAAAACGTATTAATCTGATACACAGAACTTTGGTTTGGAAAAATAAAATCTCTCTTTACAAGACCTGCACAGCCATCTAAAATACTGTTTACTTACCTCTACAGTTCTGTTTAATATGTATTTGGGACTAGAACATACCATTTAAATGCTGACTCTCAAGTGAAATACTCTTCTCCCTGTTACCTGTGGAAAACACAAATTTTTGCACAGAATGAAAAAATGAAAGAAGGTCATGACATTCTAGTGTGCTTTTTTATGGTTTATGAAACCCTTCATTAAACTTTTAGAAGACAGAGCCTTGAATGTCTTTGGGAGAAAGCAAAAACCTCAGAGTGCTTCTGGGGAACATCACCTGTAATTTATTCACTTTGAATGCTTTTTATGGTGCAGCTCAAGACAGACGCATGACATGATTCCAACATCCACAAACCCAAGGCATTAAGTAATTGAATCCATAACCAGAAGCTGGTAAATGGGTAGTCTTATGAGTTATTCTGCAAGTGTGACATGGAGAACAGCTTGCTTCACAATCATTATTTTACTGGAGTGCAGAAATCACATAATGAGGACTTCATGCTGTTAGGATCCTAAGCCTTGATTGTTAGAACATTTCAGTCATATTAAAAAAATGATATATTGGAAGTAGATAGGAAGAAAAACAGTAATTGGAAGCTCAGCAGTGGGTTAAAGCCACAATTTATTTACCATTTCTCTTGCACTAGATGAAACATTAACAGGATTATGAATAAGGATTCTGTATTGGGTTTGTCACGTAGCAGCAACGTATCATCTTATCCTGCTGCCAAAAGCATGTCAGTAGAGTTTTCTTAAGGCTGCAGAGAATCTTATCTAGTCTAAAATTACTGAAATATGCTAATTTTTATAGCTGCTTGAATTAGTACATGACCTTTAAAATAGAGAGGCAAAAACCATACATCCATCTGATATTGATTTCTTGGTTACACAAGGTGCATGCATTAAGGAAATTGAATTACAAATTAAAATTCAGCACTGCTTTATTAAAAATCAGCTGTTGATGAAAAGTGATTGTCTTCACAAGATGCTTTTCTAATTTCCACTGCGGTTGCTGTCACCAACTGTAGTTATTAGTCCCCCGAAAAGCTGGGTTTATTTTTGGCCATGCAGCTGTAACTCAGAATTGTTTCATGCTTTTTTGCATTACTTTGCCATTTAGGAGGGAATACCTGATTCTATGATCTATGACATTAAAAAACCAAAGCTGCCCTCCTTCAGCTGTTAGTCAGGTGCCCAGAAAAATCTCAGAAATGGGAAGAGGGAAAGCAGACCAAGGGGTAGCCTTTGGCCTCTGCAAATGTGAGGAAGTTTGGTTATGGTAGCAGAAGACCTCTTATCAATTCACTTGTTTGCCAATTGAGCTTCAAAGACAGTTCACTTTCTCAGCATAAAGAAAAATAAAAATATTCCTCTTAAAAATATCTCGAGTCAAACCATTCAGATTTTGCTGTGGCGATTTCTCAAGATAGATACTTTACGGCTTTTATTTTTAAATTCCCAACATGAAATAATTATATAAAGTATTCATTTTAATAGTTCATAGAGCAACTGGAAGACAAGTTCATAAAAACAATGTGTATAGGACAATCAAGTATAAAAAATCTCCTATAATTTTAAGCTATTCCCAGTTCATTTTCTCAAAGGAGAAATGTACTATGAACAGCTTTTTATTTGTTACTTTTATGTACTTTTGACTATACAAACACCTTTTTTTTAATAAGTAATATACCTTAGGTCAATCTCAGAACACTAACTTTTAAACACAAACCCAGCTGCTGCAGATAATGATTAGATGAAAAGTCAGAAAAAAATAAACAGGACTTCTGATCTCAGGTTAGGGAGGAGTTGGAAGCAGCTTGCTTTGAAATTATTATTTTACTGCAGAGTAGAAATGGCATAATGAGAACTTCACGCTGCCAGAAGCTGTAACCCTTGATTGCTGGAATACAGCTGTCACATTAAAAATGACACATTGCCAGTAGAGTGGCATAACTGCAGTAATCACAGACCTCACATCTGTGCTGCACTTGCCCAATTAAGGAGCTTCTTAGTGCAAGTCTAGGCCAAGGTTAATGAAATTATTTAATATGCTTTATTGCACCAGGGTTGTTCAAATCAGTCAAAGGAAAGGTACATTAAAACTTATTATTCCAATTGACAATAGAAAAAAATTTAAAAGCCAGAACCTCTTGTTCTAACGAACTGTCCTGAACAAACCATTTCACAGAACTACAGGCAGTTTAACCACATTGTTCAGTTATATCTATATACTTTAAAGATAAATGCTTAAATAAAACCGAAGAAAACAGTTTTCATCAGGACACTGATTAGGAAAAACTAGCTTAAGTACATCTTCAATGCAGATCATATATCTAGATGAAATTCCACATTTCTTTGTGAAATCCTTTTCCTGTGAGCGTGAGCCAGGTGATCTTCATTGTATTTCAATTCTTTATTATACCCCTCCAAATAATTGCGAGCAGAAGGGATACTTGCGAGCCTGGAACTACAAACAGGATTGTAGCTCCCAACAAGAACAGCTGGCCACAGACTGAGCTATTCTGGTTCAAAACAAAGTAAGAGCAAGCCCTTTCACTGCTGGTACCATCTCCTCAACAGAACACTGCCTTATGTAGGAACTTCCACGCTTCAGAAAGAGGAATAATGTGCCGAAATTCTACCAACCAGTATTTCCTTACTGTGAATGTCTTCATCATCATGAATGTAACAACTTTCAGTGTTTGGATATCCTTGTCTATCTTGAGGGTGGTACAATCTTTAGCTCTGGGAATAATACCCTATAGTGAAAACCCAGTCAGAATTCATTTGAAGTCTTTCTTGTCACTCCAAAGGCTTGAGAAAGCCAAGCAAAACCCTCATTATAAAATTCACAATTATCTAAGAGGGTCTTTGATACTGCAAATATTACAGAAAATCCTAGAGCAAGTCAGATTACACTGGATTAAACAGAGAATCTTTGTGGAGTCTCAACTGGGTAGACAGCATCTTCATGTTAATTATTCATTAGATTTGGTTGTTTGGTGGTTTGGGTTGGGTTTTTGTTTTGCTTTGGTGATTTTTCTTTGGGAGGTGCGGGGGCGGTCTTCTCTTTCTCAAGAAAATAAGAACTTCACTGCTGGGATTTAACCCCAGCCAGCAACAAACCGCACACAAGGATCACTCACTGCCCCTGGCCACGGTGGGATCAGGGAGGGAACTGGGAAACAAAAGGGAGAAAACCCATGGTCGAGATAAATACAGTTTAACAGGTAAAGCAAAAGCTCCCCACTCAGGCAAAGCAAAGCGAGGAATTCATTCCCTGCTTTCCATGGGCAGGTGCTGAGCACGTCCGGGAGGGCAGGGCCACATCACACTCAGCGGTGACTGGGAAAGCAAACATCATCTCAGCCATTGTTCCCCACCTTCCTCCTGTTCCTCTGATTTATCTGACCCTTGGGTCACTCGGGCTCAGCTGTCCCAGCTGTGTCCCCTCCCAAATTCTTGTGCACCCCCAGCCTATGCCATCGTGGAGGGAGGAGCAGAAAAAGCCTTGACTTTGTGTAAGCCCTGCCCAGCAGTAACAAAAACATCCCTGTATTTCAACACTAATTTCAGCACAAATGCAGAACACACCCTCATACTGGCTGCTGTGCAGAAAATTGACTGAATCCCAGCCAAAGTCATAATATTCATTAGTTAACATTTGGTGACAGGAGAAAAAAAAAAAGTTATTAGGAAGGTTCTGACTGAGTTCAACAGCGGCAAGTTAAAAGCAAACAGCAATACGGAGAGGGAGAATAAGGAATGCCCCAGGTCAAAGAGAGGTCTGTGTTATTATGGACTCATGGTTTTGTGACCGGACAGGAACACAAGAGAAAAAAAGGAAAAGAAAACAAACTGGACACTCTGACGGGCAGTACGAGTACGTTACCAGGGCTCTGGGTCGCCTGTTCCTTTTTGTTTCTGGTTTCGTTTTTTGGTTTGTGGATTTTTGCTGCTTTGTTTAGCTTTGCTTTTGTTTTTTTAAACCTTTGTATAAACTATCTAAAACAGGTGAGGAAGACATGGAAGCCGCTCTAGAGTCAGTATTCTGGTTTTACCATGAGCCCTGGCTAGAGGCAGTGGATGATGTGGTGCACCCATGCAGACTCACGCCTGCCAGACTCTGTGTCTGGAGGGGGGATAGAAAAAGAGGGAAAAAATAAACAAAAGGAGAAATGCCACATGTGTCATATTGACAATCTTGAGCAATCAAAAACCATGAGTCTGACTCAACAGTACCATAATTTTAGTGTAATAAATTTGAGACTTGAAGTTATAAAATGACAAATCTGATTAATTTTATTTTGCTACATGTTTTGAGAGTGTCTTCAGATCTTATTTTCCTGGCAACTCACTTCATTTCCCAAGTGACACTAGCATAAGAAGAGGCAGAGGAAAATCACCTCATAAAAGAGTGAATAGAAATACTGCCTTTCCCAGTGACCTGCAATATTTCGAGTTCCCCTACTGAGGAATACAGCAGATTATGATTTGGCTTTACAGCTTTATTAAACTCCATGAGCACTGATTGGCACGAAATCATTTATAGGAGCAGCAGCATTAGAGGTTTAAGTGATAAAACCCCACAGACATCCTTCAGTTGAAGCTCTGCTTCCATGTTCCCCACACACCAAGAAAAACTGCAGATGCCTCTGGTACCAATTCTTCTCCTCCTGCCTGCAAAAAAAAAATACTAGGCTTCATGGAAGGAAAAAGAGAAATGTAGCTGACCTTGCAGCTAGATACCTAAGTGTCTTGCAAGAGGGATAGGAAGAGCTAATACTGAAAATACCACATACCTTTGTGAGGCAAAAGACTATTTACTAAATGTCCTGCTGTGAGGTGCAACTGCGGAATTTGAATAGGTCCCTATGACAGAGCTCGAAGCCCATAGGGGTTTAGGGGATCCACTGAGAAGTAGATTGGGCTTGTTCATCTGGGCAAACAGTTCAGAAAGAGATGCCCCAGAAATGCTTTAAGCAATGCAGAACTAATTTTTGCCCTATGGCATTTTTTTGCCCAGATTGAACAGCTAATTGGACAAAAAGCTAGTAGTTATGATTTGGGTAGGTACAACCAGATATGGAAGACAGCTTTTACACTCTTTGGAATGGCAGCAGGCAACAGGAAGCTTGTTAGTCTAGTGTTCATAGAAAAATTCACTCTTACAGCAGTGTCTCCTGATTTTCTAGACAATGTTTTTATTTCTTTGTACATACTTATGTAAAGTGAGTGAGTACTATGTGCAAAGCATCTCAAGCCTCCTCATGATCACTTTTCTGTCTGTCTCACTACAGTTTGGCACTAGCTCAGATAACCACTGAATAATTTAAACACCAACAACACCTCTTAAGATGAAGGAAGAATTTCTGTAGTTCTCGAACTGTGGTAACATGAACATACTAACATAGAGTGGAAAAAATACACATACTTGGGTGTAACTACGTTAATTTTCGAATAATTTGGGCTTTAACCACTAGCAGGTACAAAAAAAGAGAAAGCTTCATGAAGTGAGGAAATTCACCTCAACTGTGAATCCAGTCATTGTGATTTTCATGGATATGAAGTGATTTCTACCAGTACAGACTTAGCTCACTGAGCAGATTCATATTTGCAAGCTTCATTAAATACATACACTTACAATTTCCAGTTGCAGTGAAAACAGAGATAATTTTAACATCACCCTTTTTAAAATAGCTCAACCTATAGCATCAAATTGTGTCAGGCATTGCCAAATAAAAATAGTGTTATCAGTCTTTATTTGATAATGCTGGTAGAACAAAGCAGTGTCAAGCTCAGAGCACAAAGCTGCTGAGAAGCCTGCAGCTATTTATGGGGAAGGCTGGCAGTCACTGAATTTGTTCAGAAATTCTTTAAAATGTGACAAAGGGAATTAAGGTTAAACTCCATGTAAGAGAGAGTATTTTTTACAGTTTATGTTCCTATTACTTTATTTTTCTGATATTGAAGGTGGAGAAGGTTATCTGGGCAACAAGATTTAACAAAGATAGAAAAAAATAAATAGATGCATTTCTGATGTTTTGTTACTAGGCCTTACCAAAGAATTTAATAAGTTGAATTTTCCTATTAATGCAATTGAAAATTTAATGAGTTTCTTAATTTATGACTTCACAAGACTTGAATTATAAAACAATAACATAAGCTGCACTCTAATTGCCTGAGTATGTCTGAAGATGACAGCATGTTTAGGCTTTCACTTGAGCATCTAATCTAAATATATTAACAAATAGCACAAAAAACATTGCAGTTGTTCAGAGAGGCATTGCAGAATTAATTATTTTTTGTGACAAATAAAATCATTCTATTAAAGCATTATCTTTACTGCTATATTCCACATTGTGATGGGGAATTTCCAAGCTCTTTGCTTAATATTAATACAGTTCTGTGGCACCCTTGAGAGCTTGTTAAGAAAGATTATTCCCACTAAGCCAATAGCCTGAAACGAGATTGAGCTGGTAGTACCATGGAACTTTAGGGGCTGAGCCAGGTCTTAGAAAGCATGGAATGAACTCAGCTCTTTTAAATGTGCCTGCAGCTGCAGACAGGTCTCTTTCAGAAGCCAGAGCCTGTTCTTTGCCCTGTGCCATGATACCTTTTTCTTGAATGGCTTTCACATCCATTTTGAAACATCCTGGGCTCTGCAGTTCCCCCAGAGGTCCCTGTGCTGGTCTCCTGCAGGTGAGCCCAAGCCTTGCAGCTGGAGCCCTGGATCCAACAGGGCAGCTCCGTGCCCTGTCCTCGGCTCTGCCATCGGGCTCAGCCCAGCGCTGGGCTCGACTTGCTCAGGCCACAGATCTTATCAGGACAGCTCCTCACCAGCAGACAAGGAACAAAGGATATTTTTCACGTGGAACTCAGGTTTTGAAATGTATCTCCCACTATCCCAAACAAAAGTTTTCCTCTCATACAATATTAAAAAAAAAAAAAGTATTTATATCTAACAGTGTTATGCTCTTTCATGACATTTTAATAATATTATTAGCTACAAAATTTTTACAATATGTAGGAGTTGACATGTTAGCTTATTTTTTTAATTGCCTGTACTGTCTTCTTCACAACAGAAAATACACAAGGAAAATTAAAACTCTTCACATTGCATTAGTACACTGAGTGGGCAGATTGGTTGATTTGGGGTTTTTTAAACATATTGATACTTCTGAAAGTCATAAAATATCTATTCTAGGAAATACCATTATAAGAGAAACTAAATATTCCCAAAATGAGAACTTCCTAAATTAATCTGGTGTTTTCATTTCATGAAAACTTACAACACTCTAATCATATTACAAAATCCTGTTTTCACTTTTCACCTGGATCTAAACTGAAAAAAAAAGTAGTACAGGGTTTTTTTGTCTTTTGGAAGAGAGCTTTGTTGTTTAATTACCTGTACACTTGCACTTTGTCACCTGGAATAACATTATTCATAAATTTGAATTGTTATTATACCTCTCTGCCAGTCTTCCCATCAGTGGTGGTAAAGCTGGGGCAGACCCAGAAGTTTCAGAGCTCAAGTAAATTCCAGTCCAACTCAAATTAGCTACTTACATAACATCTGTTAACTCTCACAATGACAATTGTTCTCTCTCCAATAGGACAACTGGCAGCTTTTTTAAAGGCCCAAGACCTGTGTGGCAAAAAGGAGCAGATTTCTGGAGTTTCTGGTTGCTGTAAGATGGTGTGCATCACTTTCTCCTTGTGCTGGCTATGCTATCAGACCATTTGTTGCAAGAATACAAAAAACTCATTGCAAATGATCTCAGTGACATGTGGCAGTTCCTTCCTGAGGAGACAATCTAGCTATTTTGGAATTTTGCATGCTTTGTTGGTGGAGCTAAGTGATTTGGAAGGCTGTGAGGGACTGAAATGTTCCGGGTTAATGGCTCAAACCATTGGCCATCGGCAAAAGCGGCGGGGGCTTTGCTGGCCACGGGCACAGGAAGCGCCCGGGGGCACAGCGGGTGAACACCCAGTCCCAGAGGGGATGAGCCGGGCTTGGAGCCAGGGAAGGGCAGAGGCCGGTCAGAAGCAGATCCTGCCAGGTGGGACAGGGCTTTGGACCAGGGCAATGCCCTCCCTCACACAACTGGCTCAGCTCTGGAAACTCCCCCGGGGCAGGCCCGGGACATTCACACAGAGGGCTGGAGGTTTTCATCCCTTCCCATGGGCCGTACCTGGCTCAACTGCGCTGCCGGGAGGGGCAGGGCCATGTCTTAGAAGGGGCCATAAACCATCAGAGCCCCCCAAAGTGCCCCAGGATCCACAGTGTGACATCAGACAGTGCAAAACTCCCCCCGGGGGAGGTACCTGGGCGTTCACCCAAGCCTGAACCTGTGTTAACCCACGGAACTTTGTGTTTCATGGCCTTTCCCCACCCCTGACGGATCAAGACTTTGACCACTTTCACCATCACTTCGACAAATGGACACTGAAATTGCAATGATCAAACTTTGTAGCCGGATCCATGGATGGTGACTTTCCTACTCTTCTCCTTTCTGTCTCTTTCTTTCTCTCTTTCTTTTCCTAACTTCTTCTCAGAATATATTGTAAACCAGACTAGAAGTTCCAGTCAATGCCTTAGTTGTGCCTTGTTGTGCCTGAACACATTCAAGTTGGCTAAGTTTGAGTTTGCTAAGTCTAACTTTTTAAAGTGCCTTATTTTGGATGTTGTTTTAAAATTTGCCAAGCACCTACCTTAATGTTCTAAACTTTTCAAGTAAAAGTTTGTTATTGAACCTCCTGAGAAATTTGTAAAAATTCCAGAGTATATCAAACAACCTTCCCATTTACCCACTGAGTGGATCAGAGCTGTGAATGACTAATTGATATCTAACATTGCTTAATTTCCTACCAAGACAAGCCAATGGTTTCTATCATTCAACATACTGATTTTTTTTTTTTTAAGAGGGCAACTTCTGGTTTTTGCTGTCAGGCTCAGAGTTTGAGGAAGGGGAGGAAAAGAAAGAAAAGAAGGATGTTGTTTATGGGCATCAGTATTCAAACTGTCTTCCCTGGCCTGTTCCTTTCTCCTCCCTCTAAAGAAAAGACATAGAAGAAGAACATGAAAAGAAGTAGTTGCAGGGTCTAACAGTGCCATTTGTCACTGCCAAGATGCATCAGTGATACTGGATTACAAGAGAGAACAACTGAAAGGTTAAGGATTTATCTAGAACATCTGAAACGGATATTAAACTAAGATTTATAGCGAAGTGATTAATGAAAATTAATGTTTTCTGTCTTAGCTACTGTAGTACTGGAAACAAAGAAACTTGTCCCCTTTCCAGGAGCCATCACTGACCTCTTCACTTGCTAGCAACACTTGGAGTAGGTACATATGTTAAACATTTTGTATTTTGACTTTAATGGGCAGAAATTTAGATGAGAAAATAAATATGTTCACATGAGTGGAGTTCTGTAAGCACAGAGGCAATGACTTCTGGAGATGACTGTGAGAAACAGGTTTTAGGTGTCTAAATGTGGTTCACTGCCTGCTGAGACTAAGACCCTCTGAGCAATAAAAAATTTAATAAAAGCTCATAAAGGCAGTTTTATTGGTTTTGTAGAGCCATCATCAGGATTTTCCTTTCAATATCTATCTGATGACATGCTTTTTAAAAGAGTTATAGGCTTGCAAAGTTACAGGAGGTATTTAAAAGACACAGAGTTAAGGATGTGGCTGGTGGGGGGCTCGGCAGTGCTGGGTTAATGGTTGGACTCAGTGATTGCAAAGGACGTTTCCAACCAAAATGATTCTTGTAAAGATCAATGAAAAACTAATGGCCCGTGAGCAGAAGTGTTACAAGCCTGACATCTTCATGCCCGTGCTGCTTTGCGGGTTCACCGTAACTCAGTGAGAGACGGGGGTGCTGCACAAGCTGACTGAGCAGGAAGCGAGCCACATAAAAACCTGTCTGGTTTAGCTTTCAGTACAGAACCCAGCTATGCACTGCATGAGGTTCTAGAAGAATGCTTTTTTTAAAATATGAAATCTCAAACCTGAAGTTTTTCACGTATATTAAAAATAACAGCTTCTGCTATAGAAAGAAAGAAGAAAAACATTACTATTTTCATGTTGGTTTTTGCCATAAGTACTTTCTCTATTTTTACCTCTGAATGTGGACACTAAAAATCAACTAAAATATTTTCTGCTCTTATTAAATTATGTTTAACAAGATTTGAGTTCTTAGTGCTGTAACTTACTGTCTAAAACACTAAAGAGACTTGTAGTTAATGTAAAATAACGTTTCCTTTGAATGAAAGCAGCAGTATTCTTATTAAAAAATAGGATATTGTGTTCATTACTATGTCTTTCAATTTCAATAAAGGTGATGTATAGAAGGAGGAAGTTTTTATTTAATAGTTTTGAACTAGTAGTAGCATTTTACATGTCATGAATACCTGGCCATTTATTTCTGTTAAAGTAGACATTAAATACAGATAAATATAATTAAATGCAGTGGAAACAAACAGCATTCTTCACCTGACCCAGCATTTTTATATTACTTTATTTTAGTATTCAATAATTCTCTAATTCAATAACAAGTGAATCAGGGTTCCTCAGTCTCCATGTAGATTTAAGGCAAAAGAAATCTCTGTCTGGATTTCCAATTATTTGTAAGTTTATTGCTTAAACAAAGCCACATACAGTTAAGGGAATGCAGAAAAACATTCAAAACATTAGAAATCCTTATAGGCACTTCTCTTAAGATGTTTGGATACGTTCATTTTGGCTACTGTGATGCCTTTAGGGTGTTGACAGAGAAGAAAGAGAACCCTGAGAACAAGGGAGAATTTGTGCAAAGCAGTAAAACAAACTCTTTCCTTTTGGAGGACTCAGAGAGGAGATGGTTTAAGCAAAGATATGACAGCTAGTTTTAGATCTCTGTAATCTTAATGTAACAGGCAGGAATTTCTTTGCATTATTTTACTGACAAAGGTGAAATCATATTTTAAAATTACTGGAACACACTTATTTTAAAGAGTGTTGGTTACGCAGATTTTGAGAATATGACCAGAAAGTAGTATTAAAAAAAGAAAAGCATTAAAACTACTTGATATAACAGCCACATATCCTATCCACATCCAAATTTGTCTGAAACACTCTATAGAACCAAATAAAACTTACAAGCCCTGCTCTAGAAGTCATTGAAGTGGTTCACAAACACAAATCTTACTTCCACAAGGAACATTTCTATTCTCTACATCAGTTACTCCACTGTGGCACTCCAGGTGAGATAGAATGTGAGGCCAAACAATTGTCAGATGATATTTGAAACTCTATCCTGTCAAAGGGGCATGCATAGTAAGAGCATTGGGAAAATCTTTGTGTCAACAGCATGTCCATCAATGTTAACATGTATACACAGGCAGAACTTGGAAGAAATTCCAAGACAAGTAAAGTGACACAAAAGATGACAGGAAAACCTTTTGGGCAGAAGTTAGGAGGGAAAAAAGTAACTCTTTGTTCAAAAGTACTGCTTGTGATTGGCAATTTAATTCTGAGTTAAGGAGAGCACCCTTAGAATGTTTGCAGAGCACTAACCAGTCCTGCTCGTGGTTAATGAGCTTACAGGCACTGCACTCCTCTGAGGAGGACACATTCTTCGTCTTTTATAGCTGAGGAGACAGAGGCAGAGTTAGTAATGATCCCAAGCCTCCAGACCAAGTCAAGCCTGCCAAGCTCATAACTTTATGTTACATGGGCTCTGAAACCTCCCATGCTGCAAACTCTTGAAAATTGAGCCCATTTAAAATATCATCAGCAAAACACAATGTGATATTGTCTACATTAATTAACTGTCGTGGCTTTAACCTCAGCCTGCAATTAAGCACCACAGCCACTCGCTCACTTTCCTGCCCCCCTCCCATGGGGCTGGGAGAGAATCCAAAGAGTAAAAGTGAGAAAACTCATGCTTGAGATAAAGCCAGTTTAACAGGCTGTCGTGGGTAACCCAAAATGTTATTGTATTCCACATCTATCTGTGCCCAAAATTGTTACGGTGTCTTTAAAGTCCGATGCCACAGCTGGAAAGGGGGCCGGGGGTTGCTGGCGTCCTTTTAAAAGTTGGGGGTCTCTTGAGCAGATCCACTCTGGCCTCGTGGGCTTGGACTCAGGCAGAGTCGTTTGGNCCCGGCCAGAGCCGCCCCAGCCCCGCCGCTGTGCCCGGCCGTGCCGCCCTGCTGTCCCCCGGCCGCCGGAGCGCGGCCGCCTTCGGCCCCGGAGCTGCCACCGCCGGAGGCATCAGGGAACGGGGCTCAGCCCGTTTTCCCTCCGCCTTCCGAGCCAGCGCTCGGCTGTGGGAGCCGCGCTCGTGGGAGAGGGGGGTTACCCCTCCCTTCTGGGTTCGTCTTTGTCCCCGGGGCGTTAGTGAGATTTGGCAGTTTGTATCTAGTGATTATTCACTGTTATTTTTGCCTGTTGCTGTCTCTCCTGTTAGCAAACTGTTATTTTTTCACTTACAGATATTTGTATTTCATTTCTCCTTGCTGGGGGAAAGGGATCAGTTAAAACTATAGGGGAAGGCAACTCATGCCAGAGTGCCTACCTCTTAAACTGCCTTAACCCAAGATACAGGCGAAGCAAAAGCCATGCACACAAGCAAAGCGAAGCAAGGATTTCATTCCCTGCTTCCCATGGGCAGGCAAAAGTTCAGCAGGGCCCCATCACGTGTTAATGGTTGCTTGGGCAGGCAAACGCCATCAGTCCATCTCCCCCCTTCGTCCTGTTCCCCCAGCTTTACGCGCTGAGCACGATGCCAAACACTATGGAATATCTGGGTCAGTTGGGGTCAGCTGTTCTNCCTCTTGGGGTTTTCCTTGCCTCTCGGGGTTTTTCTTGCCGCTTGGGGTTTTCCTGCCTCGTGGTTTCTTGACGCAGAGCTGAGGGAGCATGGGTGAAGACTTCCCTTTTGGTTCTCTTGTCGTTTTTCCCAAGAGGGTGCGTCTCTCGGTGCTGCCGTGCCGGGCGGGTTCCGGCAGTGTGTCCGTGCCCGAGCCGCANCAAACTGTTATTTTTTCACTTACAGATATTTGTATTTCATTTCTCCTTGCTGGGGGAAAGGGATCAGTTAAAACTATAGGGGAAGGCAACTCATGCCAGAGTGCCTACCTCTTAAACTGCCTTAACCCAAGATACAGGCGAAGCAAAAGCCATGCACACAAGCAAAGCGAAGCAAGGATTTCATTCCCTGCTTCCCATGGGCAGGCAAAAGTTCAGCAGGGCCCCATCACGTGTTAATGGTTGCTTGGGCAGGCAAACGCCATCAGTCCATCTCCCCCCTTCGTCCTGTTCCCCCAGCTTTACACGCTGAGCACGATGCCAAACACTATGGAATATCTGGGTCAGTTGGGGTCAGCTGTTCTGGCTGTGTCCCCTCCCAAATTCTTGTGCATCCCCCAGCCTACTACATCGCAGGGCAAGGAGCAGAAAAGGCCTTGACTTTGTGTAAGCCTGCCCAGCAGTAACAAAAACATCCCTGTATTTCAACACTGATTTCAGCACAAATGCAAAACACAGCCCCATATTAGCTACTCTGGAGAAAATTGACTCTATCCCAGCCAAAATGAGCACAGTAACAACCTCTGAAATTGCCTGACCCGTTCGTAGCCATTTACTAACTGTAGATTACATCAGAATATTTCTTCTATTAATTCACTTCAAGACAGTATCTCCTGACTTGTGATTGACAAAATGTTTTTTTATTAAAACACACCATTATGTGTAATAAAAAATTAAGCACTACAGAAAAGATCTCTTGAGGATGCAGTGTTGCAAAAATATATTCAGACTTTATACCAGAGGTTCTGTATCTAAACTTTTAGGATATTATAGCTTGTCAGTAAAAATGAAGCATGCAATGAATCATTCAGTCTTTCAGCAAGCTCCCCAAGCTAATACAGCAGCACTAGGCTGGCAGCTGGGTTCAGTACACCAGCAAGAAACAAGCTTGCTGAAGACCACACTGCCTATCTTTCCCACAGTGTATTTCTTTTATTACAAATGTAGTTTGAAAGCCTGGTCTGAAGTGTCTGACAGTCACGAAGGAAATCACTCACATTGCTTCTTCCAGAATTTGCTGTCAACAGATTGGCAATTTCCGCTTTCCTTAATGGGGAAAAAAAAGGAAAAGTATGTCAAGTAGGAGGCTGGAATCTCATTCGTTTACAAGCAAAATTTGAATCCATAGCTCCATTTAAGAGGTAGTAAATGGAGATCAGATCAAGCTTACTATAATTTTAATTATTTCATTCTATTGACATAAGATATTCTTCTTATAAGATTACCAGCCCTGCACCTCATACAAAGCATACAAGTGAATGCACATTTCTCAAGTTCCTCTGGGTAAAATTGGCTTGAGAGGTTCTCTGAGGAATATGCTCTGAAGAATTTCATTTTTGTGCAAGCAAACCAAATGCACAAGAAGTTATGGGAAGGGATTTGAGGCCATGCTACTATGCATTTTCTCAAAGCAAGTGGAATATTTATGTTCTGTATAGCAAAAAGTATAGAAAAGCTATCTGAAATTGCATGCGATGTGCCTCTGCAAGTTTTAGTTCATTTCAGCTCCACAAAGAAAGTTTAGAGCATCTGTGAAAAGAGAATCTGAGGTTGCATGAAAAGCATAAACCCAATTCCTGCCAGAAGGCCTTCGTTCCCTTCAGATGAAAAAGAAAATATAAAAGGGGTAAAAAGCAGCAAAGCTGGATTTGCATGAGGAAACAGAGACAGACATTTAAATTCCTTTTAAAGAATGATGCAAAACATTCTTATTTCTTTGTCCTTATGTTTTTGACATCTTCACTTTTTGGATAATTAAATCTTTTCCTACAGGGCTTTATGACAGTTTTGGAAATGCTGTCCCTTTTTATGCAAAGAGAAAAGACTGAAAAAAGTGAGTGTGTGTGAAGTAGTGATGTTCTTTCCCATGCATGTTCCTGATGGTTTTAGTTTTTCTTGAGGCAGAGACATAAAGAAATGAAAAAATGAGACCAAAACTTTCCTCCGTGTATTTTTTAACACATACTTATTTTCTCGTGTTATAGTTCTTGCAGGAATAAAAAAAAAGTCACTGACAATTTTATCCAATTTCTTTTCTTAAATAAAATTTAACAGGAAGAGACTTGCTTTTTGCAAGCCAATAGTAGTTTTAAACTGGTTTCAGAGCAGGAGTAACTTCCCAGTCCTTTCAGGGAAAAGTACAGTGAGAAGAGGCAGCACTGAGTAAAGAGATCAGGAGAGCAGTTTACCACCACTTGTAAAAATCCATCATGTGTTGCTGCTTGCTTATGAAGGAGCTGATCTAGTACCCACTGAAGTAAATGCCAAATTTTTCATAGTTGAAAAGACAATGCTATAGAGTCATAGATAACTATTGCTTAAGCAGAAGCTGTTCTAATACTGCAACAAAGGGGGTTTTAAACCCATGCTTCCAATTCCAATTCTCAGAGTAGCAAGTCTTCAGACAGTGGAGTGCAAAGGTTTTAAATATTTTATTTCTGAATAATGAGTAATAAAACTTAGGGAACTCAGTCATCTGAGTAAAAACTTTTTTTTTCCTTTTTCTCCCAATGGATCAACTCTAAGACCATAAAAAGACCACCAAATGAGATTATCTATTGTTTACACATAGAGTGCAACCTGTACGCATCTTCAACAAAAACACAACAAGATAGAAAGTAGTTCGATAAGAAGTCCACATCTGAAACAAAAGAGTTGCATCTCAGGTGGAACAAACAGCCAGGTCAGTAAAGGCCTGTAGTGGCCCAGTTTTCTACAATCCTGGGGTTTAACCAGCACTAGAGCAGAGGCAGCAAAACAAGTGATCATGTTGAATTCCACTGTGTAAGCTCACACCCAGTCGGTGCTTCACGGTCAGGAAATAGCTCCACCTGGCAGAGTGCTGCCTCTGAAGACTGAAACAGAGGGGCAGATTGTTTCAGAGATCCTTCAGCCAATGCATAACAGACAGAATGAATCATATATAACTGTATGCTCTGAACAACAATTGTCATAGAAAAGCTATCAGTGAAATCAGACACATTCACACACTTTCATCAGCTAAATAAAAGTACCATTCCTAGCTAACCACATTCAGCAATCAATTGGCTACTCACTGTTTGTATGCACTGACTTACAAAATCAGATGATCCAATTGTCACAGCAACTGTATCCCAAATTTGGGCTGTCAGGGTATATGCAAACAATCCATCTCTCATTTCATAAGGCCCCTCCTTGGGCTGATGCAGCATTCTACACTGGGGTACTAGAAAAATCAGCAAGTGCTATTATGTGTGAATGAAAAATGCAGATGTGCCCATGAAATGGCAGTTGCAGAAGGGTTCTCACTTCAGGTACCACTGATGGTTCAGACTGGCAGAGAGCGGCAGCTACACTAGCACTTCGACTGCTCCTGCCTGGCTTACACCTCAGGACAAGTCCTGGGTACCATCTAATGTCACCTGAATCCTGGAAGTAGTCAGCACTCAGATTTTGAGCGGAACCATTTCTCCCTCATTCTTACTGATAGGAAAGTCAATTCGAGACACTATTCTCATGCAACCATATTGTTCTACCCGTTGGTCATGAAAATCTGGCTGAAGGAGTGCAAGTGAGATCCTTAATCAAGAAACAGAAAGCCGTCCACAAAGAAGAAGATTAGAGCCAGTGAGAAATGACAAAGAGCAAATCCCCACTGCCCTTCAGGTGCTCAGGAATAAAGGGCCTAGCAAAGAGCTCAACCCCTTACACCGAGCTTCCCAAGACCTGCTTCGTTCTCACAGGGTCTGTGAGAAATCTGTGAGAATCAAAGTCTGTCCAATTATCACCCTTTCTGCACCAAGTTTTGTAGCTGTTGCAGGTGTTAACCTTTTTTTTTTAATGTTCCATATTGATCTCTTATACTAAGAAGACTTGTCAATAATTAACTACGAGAACAAGAGAAAGGGAAACTCTATCAGTTCCAGTTAATTGATTGTAACATAACAACATACAACATTTGGATACACATCTGTGCTATTTGATCCACAGTCAATCTATCAAAGCAGTGAACTTCAGCACTCAGAGGCATGTCTGTGTAGATCTACTTTTTCAATTTTGCCTGCAGCCTTCTCTCTTTCCATTTGTGCTTTCTTTCCCAAAGAAACATCTCTGCAGAGCGACATGAAAGCAGTCCAAAATTCCACCTGTATTACTTTGTCTCCCCTCCAATAGAAAGACCAGTGAAGCTTTCGTGTCTTACTTGCACAATGTCTTGAAATATTTCTGCGTCCTGGATGAGCTATTCTAACTAGCTACATGAAGTCAAATTACATGAAGTGCTTGCTTGAAATTCATTGAAATTCCTCTGGTTACCTGAATAGTTCTACAGGCTACTAAATATAAATGCAGTGCTAGATTTTAAACTTTAGCTTTTACTTTTTAATAAATCTGGAAAAGTGTAATGTCCTTGCCAAAGTCATGCTACGAAGGCAATATGCAAATATTAAATATGAGAATGAAGAATAACTGAAAGGTATTAAGTAGAAATTGCAAGTAACTGCTGACAGTGCCTGAAAGCTAATGATGTTAATTAACAGTATTCCCAGGGATAAGTCCAAAAAAGGAATGGGGAATGCAGTAACAAAGACTTGACTTTTCCATTTTCTTTATAGAATTCTTATCGGGTATAAATTGTCAGAAAATTGAGAGTTCTAATTAGTATGGCTAGATAGCAAAGAAGACAAAGTAAACAAGTAGTTGTACCTTCCTCATAATAAATCCACAAACAGCTCCTCGTATTCTTTCAACTGAGCCTCAAATATAAATGGGCCCTGCCCCTTCCTTTATTGGGTATCACGGAAACAGAGCAAGTGTAAGTTCCATCATTATTTAGTCAAGAAGATGGATTCAGTTTATATTAGAATATAAGATCGTTTTGAAAAAACACAATAGTATGTGTTTTTCTCAAAGGGTTCATATACCTGTTCTATTAGCATGTTGCAAATCAAAGAAGTATCAGGGTTTCCAAATCCCAGTTAATAAAAGAATCTTTTCCTCAGTCAACGTCCAATCTCAACAATAGAGTCGAGGACAGATAACAGCTCCATTGCAAACTCTGGATGTAAACTTACAGTTTTCTGGACAAAACTAACACCACAGTTTCAGCAAATACTCAGCTACCAATGTCAGCTGTGTAGGTAGTCGTACTTACCACAGTGACACAGCAACACTTCATCTGGGTTTGGATTCAAAAGAAATTTATTCCTTTAAAATGCTACCATTTCTGTTTCTGCTTCTCTCCTGTTTTCACTTCGATGAATAAAATAATTTGCAAGGCAAACTGTGTCAAAACAATTATTTCTCACATGAAGCTGTGTTTAGAATACTAAAAAAATAAACAGTAGCTTCAAGAGACGGTATTTCTGACTAGTACACAACACAAAAATAGGTACAGCAAACAGGCATCGGGCAAGATGTACGTCGTGGTTGGACACTGGTTGAAACGCCAGGTACCCAGGAAAATCATTTACTCACTCTCCTCTGCTATAGCTGAATAGAGGAGGGGAAAAAAAACGAAGGGCTCATGAGTTGAGATAAGGATTGGGAGAAAACATTCTAAGGGTAAAACAGGCTCAAATTTAAAGGTATAAAGTAAATTTATTATTAACAGAGTTAGAGGAGGATAATGAGAAGTAAAATGAGCCTTTAAAACCCCTTTTTCCCCCCCAGTCCCTCCCTCCTTCCCACTGACAGCACAGGGAGACAGGGCATGGGGGTTTTGGTCAGTTCGTCATTCGAGATCTTTCTTCAGTTTGCTTATGGAGAGGAGTCTCTCCTCTGCTGTGCTGTGGGGTCCTTCCCACGGAAGACAGTTCGCCATGAACTTCTCCAGCGTGGTTCTAATTTCACGGGTAGCAGTCCCGCCCGACCTGCTGTAACGTGAGTCCCTCCCACGGGCAAAGCAGTCTTCCCAAAACTGCCATGGCGTGGGTCATTTAGTTCATGGGGTGTAGTCTTTTAAGAATAAGCTGCTTTAGTTTGAAAGTAAGGGCCCTCTTTCTCTATCTCTGGAAGCAAGGGCCCTCTTTCTCTGTTTGGGTCTCCCACTGGATTACAGCTTTATTTTAGTATCCACCTGCTCCGGCGTAAGCACCTTTTCCCACGGGCGGCGAATGGATCTCTGCATCCCCCCATGGACTCCATGGATTACGGGGGGAAAGTTTGTTTTATTATAATCCTCACCACGGCTTGCAGAGAGATGTCGACTCCGATGTTTGGAGCACCTCCTCCCCTTCTGTCTTGGGGTGACTATAGCTTTTGGCCAAACCGGCACACCTTCTTTCTTTTCACTGACCTTGTACCACCATGTTGTCTTTAGCCACGTGTCATCACTTCCTCCTCTTTCTCCGACTAGGAAGAAAGAAACTGCTGCTCATAAGTACTATTGCCAACAAATACCACCAATTCAAAGATTTCTGCAGCATGTCGCAGCGCTGAGAAGTTGATTTTGTCTGGGCTCTGCATCGGGGAATCGCTCGGCACGTTTCTCCTGCGGCCCACACGGCCCAGCTGCCACTGCACAGGCGCTGCCGGCCACCGCGGCGCCGTTCAATGCCTCTCTTCATGCGGGGCGCCAAAAAGGAGAAGCCGCTGCCGCCATCCCTGCCCTTCTGCCCACAGCACGGCTGGCTCAGGGCGGCCAGGCAGGCAAAGCTCGCTGCGGGCAGTACCAAAAGGCCGGCGGCTGCCGCCCCTGGAAAAAAAAAACGCTAACGCGCTGTTTTGATTGATTTCCTTCTTAAATGTGTCATCACAGAGGCATTACAAACCTCTCTAATTGGGCCAGCAGCATGTTCATCTTCAGAGCCGTGAGAGATTGGCTCTGCTGGACATAGTAGAAGCTTCCAGCAGTTTCTCACAGAAGCCACTTCTGTAGCCTTCCTCCACTACTAAAAAGTAGGCTGTACCCAAATCAGCACAAGGTACAAAGCCTTTATGAGGGGGTGTGTTGGTTTTGCATGGCCTGTTTTTGGTAGCCGGGGGCCACAGAGGTGGCTTCTGTGAGAAGCTGCTGGAAGCTTCCACCGTGTCCGGCAGAGCCAATCCCTGA
>VZTD01001444.1:470534-505819 GCA_013397725.1 Rhagologus leucostigma | reverse complement strand
GCAGAGTGACCCACGCCGCAGCAGTTCGGGGAGGACTGTGTGCCCGCGGGAGGGACTCAGGCTGCAGCAGGTTTGGCAGGACTGCTGCTCCTGAGAGTGGACCCACGCTGGAGAAGTTGATGGAGAACTGTCTCCTGTGGGAGGGACCCCATGGCGCAGCAGGGGAAGGACTCCTCTCCCTGAGCAGTGGAAGGAAATCTCAGTGATGAACTGACCAAACCCCCATGCCCTTTCCCCTGCGCTGTCGGTGGGAAGGAGGAAGGGGCTGGGGGAAGAAAAGGTGTTTCAAGGGCTCATTTTACTTCTCATTATCCTCCTCTGACTTTGTTAGTAATAAAATTCACTTTGTACCTCTAAGTTGAGCCTGTTTTGCCCTTGGAGTGTTTTCTCCTGGTCCTTATCTCAAATCATGAACCCTTCATTCATTTTTTCCCCTCTCCTGCCCAGCTGTGGCAGGGGAGGGTGAGTGAGAAACTTTTGTGTGTGCCTGGTGTTTGGCCGGTGTCTAACCACGACAGGGGAAAACAACAGCAGAAAGATTACCTGGGTATTTTGTCTGAGAAACATTGCGTAGGCATAAACACTGTCCTCAGGTGGAACCCATATTTACAAGCAGTGGGTACCCAGCTGCACATACTGATCTTTTCCTCCAAGATTCCCTCACTGGAAAACGCAAGGACAGCCATGTGTGAAGGGTGGCCCAAGTTAAACTGTCAAAAGGGACACAGCACCTTGCCTACGAGGGAGTTAATGAGGGATCAGGAGGGAAGCAGTGACACCATGGCAGCAGCTGTGACGCAGGACTGTGCTTCAGAACAACTCTGTGCATATTTGCTGGTTCCAGCATACAGGATCAGCTACTGGTGCCACAAATCAACTGGGAATACCAACTTCTTTGACAGTGTGAAAGTCCTCAAGAGGCAAATATTAAAAGTCACTTAATGTGTGTACTGATCTCTACTCTCGCTCCCCAATTTGTAATTTTTTCTTGTTCAAACTGATGGATGAACTGAATGTTTTTAATTATTTCCAGGCTATGCCCTTCAGAATTGCACTGCTTTCCCTGCATACAGTACTTCTGTCCAGAGACTCCCTTGCTTCATTAAGATGAAAGTCATTTCAGTTACGAAAAGCCAGAGTAATCGTGTTTTAATCAACTGAAGTGCACACAAGCTGCTACCATCCTAAGTACCCCATGACACAAATGCAGCAGCACATGGCTGCATTGCCTGATGCCTGTGGGACGGAGGAACCCCAGATTTGCCTGGTTTAGTAATGACACCCACAGTTTCACTTAGATCCAATGTCTGCATCTCTGAAGCTGACTTGGACTGGAAAGCACAAGAACAACGGGAAGTAATGATGTGTTAGAATAATACTGGCACAGGAGAGGGCTAAACGAGGCTGTCTTTTTGGGAAGTGTTCTACTTCACCACAACAACTGCTTAAGAATAAGGCATCAGTCAGAGTTCAAAATTCCTCGAATAGATTGCATTTAAACTATTAGAAAGTGTATGCTTGACAACGGTAGGATTTAAACAGAAACCTGAGAATTTAGGACAAATGTGTTACCTGAGTTACAAAGGAACTCAAAGAGACTAAAAAACCCCAACCCTCAGCATCTTGGCAAACTTATGTCTTCCAAAAATAGGGGGAAAAAAAGAAGCTCTTTACTCAGAGCCATGATTAACTACTTAGAGCTCCAAAAGCCTACTTTGGAGACTGGGAAACAGCCGCAGAAACGTTCCATCCTTTCCCCCATTGCAAAGGAAATAACCATCAAACCTGTCTGGCAAGGGCTGGGCATGTATCATTTAACACAAGCATTCACTGTCAGAGCTTGCCCATGTGTGGGAAATGACACCACACACTTGCAGCTTCACTGGGGACTCGAAGGGATCAGATTATGTAGATTCACGGTACAGGTTTGCTTCTTTCCTGATGTACAATTTAAGATGTGCCACTGCTTTGATAAGCCTTCTTTACTTGGCCTCATTAATTCCATCTGTATTAAAATGAGATACTGTGTGTGTAGCTTAGATGGAACTTTTGACAGCATTTTTCCTAATCAAATAAACTATAAATTTATGTTAGAAAAAGGATTTATAGCACCTAGTTAAAACAGACGCACACATATAAAGTCTGTTCTACTAATTAGGTCTCAATTTTTGTAGAAAATGTTTTTATTTTAGAGGTTTATATACTTCGAAAATATTCCAAACAGGTATTCTACATCTATATTTTATATAGATGTAAACTCAAATAATTTACAATGGTAGCAATCTTTAACTAAATTTCTTTAATGAGTAATTTAATTCAAGTATGCAAACAATTGGACACCAGAGTAACTTAGGATCAGATACGGACAGGTCTTTTAAAGTGTACAAGCTGAGTTAAGTTTAAACTTTTTATAAAAAATGGAAAAAATTATCTTAATTTTCTGACCAGTATTTTTGGGAAAATCTTCTTCCAGCTAAATTTTTTCATGCTTATCAGAGTTCTGACTACTACTCTATTAATCATTCTGCAGTTAAGTACACATTGATTACACATATCCACATTGGGCGTATGTGGATAGGACACTTGACACAGATGTTCCTGAAATGACGTAACAGCCCTTCCAGAGTAAATTTCACAAATCTGTTTGGATGAAGCAAACAAGAGCACTCTGTGCACAGAAGCCCTGTAAGGGATGAGTTGCAGATGCAGACTTGAAGTTAACATTTTTATTAAAAAAATACTTCAGCTGTAGTTGAGTCTCAAAACAGAGCAAAACACCAGAGGCAAACCGAAACGAGGTCTTGAAGCAGAGACAGAGGAGAAGGCAGAATGGTAAAACTGTACAGTATTACACAAGGAAGATGAAGGCCATTTTATTGTGTTGCTAGTAGCATTGGAAAAGAAAATAAAGAAAGAATAGCTTACAGTGGATTTCACTGTGTGGTAGGGCTGGATAAAACACAGGCCAGGCTCAAGTCTGGAAAATTGTGGTCACACAAGTGGAAGAGAAAAGAACACTGTGAGAACCAGCATAAACAATCTGTAATTGAGAGAATGATTCTGTCTCTGCTACTCCCTCTGTGTTTGGGCACCAGTGAGATGCTGGTCATCATCACGTCTGGCACCAAAGAGTTATTGATCACTGCCTTCAACTGCGTGTACCAGACACCAGTGGTTTATTTATGGCCAAAAACATTACCCTTTTGGCAGTAACATCAAAGACCTGGTAAAAAACATGGATAGTAAAGATGTAGCATAACAATAAATTTAGATTTTGATTAGTGTAGTAGATCTGTGCAGTATGACTTCCCTGACTTCACTGCACTTAAGAGTTTAAATTTTATCATGTAGATTTAAATCTGAAGTGACAGACTGTATCATGAAAAGACAGCTAAAAGAAGCCAAATTTAGATGTCACAAATTCAGAAAACATCAAAGAGATTGGCAAGTGCTTCACCAAACATTTATGTTAAGCAGGAATTATTGTTCTGATCACATCTTAAAGCCAGTAACTGAATAACCATCTTTTTAAATGGTTACTCATCTCCTCCTAGCATTTATTTTTCATTTTTTAAAGCAAAGCATATCAGTACAAAGTATTAATCTCTCAAGTAACTTATCTTTATGAAGCACTACCACAAAAACATAATTAATCATAATTAACCACAAAATAGTTATGTCTCAGACCTGCTCTTTGCACTTTAGTGGGATTTTTTTGATAATTATTGGTCGTGGCACCAAATTTAACAGGTAATTACACAAAGTGTGTGGGTTTGCTACAAGGCACCAGAGCTTGCTTTAAGTCAGAACAAACAACCACAACTGAAGAAAACTAACCCTAAGTTACATTAAAATTTGGACACAACAAATTCTCCAATATTTGTAACTGATTCCGTCCAAAGTACTTCCGCAGTTTTTTGATAAGTGACCGAAAGTCTTTCCTTAAAACCTATTTAAGTTTTCAACTGTAAAAAGCTCAAAATATTTTTGGAAAGGGAACACATCTTCCCCATCTTATGAATTAAGCAACTACTACAAGTAGCTGTATTAATGATGCTTTAGAGCAAAAGCCAAGCAGCTCAAATAGCTCAAAATTAGGCCCTTAGGGTTAGCAGAAAAGAAGCAGTTACATCTACTGACAAATACATTTTCGTGGTATAAACAGATCACTCATGCTTTAGTATCAGTTTTTCAAAATGCTGGCGCTCAGGTTTTGCTGGGTTTTTGGACGGCAGGTTCCTGCCCTGCCTTGCTCTGTAACATACTACACAGCAGAAGAATAAATGTGGTTCTTTAACTGATCACATCAGGAACTGGACAACAGCTCAGGAGCATCTCCTAAAGCCTGGTGAAAAGAATCAGCCTCAGTTCTCCAGAATCCACACAGGAATGCTACAGACATGCTCTATTTCTCTTTAGTAGATACCTTCTGACTTTAATTTGAAGCTAAACATTTTTGAGAGGCAGCTAGGAGAAGATTTAAGACTCCTTCTCTAAGGTGTCTAGAACTTATTTCTGATGAATTAAAAATAATATGTCCTTTACTTGTAATAGGCACAGAATCACAATATCCCACACAATATCCCACACAAAAATGTTCATTGCTAACAAATTGCAGAAGTGGAGTTCAAGCTCAAACATAAGCCAAAAGCATCATGAACACTGTTAGAGGAGCTCTTGGAGCATAGAAATAACCAGAGCAATTTTACTTAGACTCTACTACAAATACCAGTTTGTAGACCTGATTTCAAAAATAAAGCGTGACTGATCTTGTAAGTTGGGCTTGCTACTTTAACTGCAATAAGTCACAATGTGAACTATCATTCAAGGTGTTTCTGAGAGCTTTCCTGGTACTATTAAAATCAACCTGATGGGACTAAGCTTTCACTTCATGCTGTGCAAGACCTTTAGCTGTAATTTTCCTTGTCCAAAAGGCTGTGGATTCATCATGCAGACTTATTAAACCGAAGTCTTCAAGCAGCACTGACAGTGATGACAACAGTTCCTCCAGTTGAAAAGCCCCAAACAAATGTCATAATTCAGTAGCATTTCCATTTTCCATTCCTGTATTATTAAGTTATACCTAACAAAGGTTACGGACATGAAAGAGACCCTACACATCTGCTAAAGCTGCCATCTAGGATTTTCACATCTTTATTATTCTGTTTTCAGGTAAATGTCACTGTAGATGTCAGAAGATTAGAGAAAATATGATTCTGTATTGTTTTCCTCTCCAAAAGTGTGCAAATATTACCTCACTTACACATAACTCCACTGTGTGTTGCCTTTACAGCAAAGGAGGGTACTCCATGCAAGCTGTTACCATGATTAAGTACTGTACTATCCAAAGTTGCAGGGTAGAAACTGTATAGCTTTTGGTAAATACACAAAAACCAGCTTTTTTTTTTTTAAGATCTCTAACCTGAAATCAAAACCTTCAGCTGATTCTTGCTCTGCTACTGGCCTTTTAACTGAGGTTAAGCAATCACTTTTGTTCCATTTTTGTTCATCTCAGTTTCCTCATCTGTAAAAGGGTGAAAGTCATAGAGTCTTTCACTCCATTTCACAATTTTTATGACATCTGTATATAAAGAGGCCTTTCAAGGAATATTGTTACTATGAAATATACATTAAGTATGATTCAACATTGGTCTATTTGTCATAGCATTAACAACACTTGCTGTATCAGTCTAGAAGAAAAGAAACTAATGTCTTTATTTCTAAATAATTACTTTTCTTTCTTTGTTTAGGGATAAAATATAACACGGGATTCCAGCAACCAAAAAAAGTAAGTTTTCAGAAGTACATAAAGAAAATTGTACCCATATTCTGAGTATGGAGTACAGATTGAGATGGCTCAGATAAGGCCACTGCACCAGAGATGAAGCACTGAGAAGGAAAGATGCATCAAAAGCTTAGCCATGAAAATGCAAATTTTCCTTTTAAAATAGGAATTTGATAAGCTATGCAACTTCAATTTTATGAGTTTTTTCCTAGACTGGATATTGCTAAAAGATTCTGTAAACTTTGCATATATTAATATTCTGTATGAAATCACACTCATCAAATGACTGTCTTGAGAGGTACTCAGAAACAGGCTAAAGAAAAATTCTGGTGAAATTCCTCCATCTAGTGGCTGTCAGGCTGCACGGGGCTGCCTCCAGCCCACAGTTAAAGACAAGAGCGAACTGTGCAAAGGAACAACCGTGCAGCCGCCGGCTGTTCCCAGATGCCATCGCCTGCTCGGATCAGGGAGGTGGGATTGACAGCTCCTCTGCAGCTCCAGCCTGACCTTCTGCATCAAGGGTTACACTGACAGAAGACATTCAAGCTTCCCAAAAACTCCAGGGTCATCATCAGCATCGTTAAAGGTCCAGAATTCTAGGAAGCTGGAATTGATAACCTTTAGATACCAGCCATGTCATGAGTAAATAGGATTGAGTTACAGCCAGTCTTGTAAAGGGTAATATTTAGAAATACACCTGGTATTTACAAGGACAAACACACTTTTGACTACAGAAACAACTTCTGAAGATGAGAGTAGGGTACAACAGTCACTCCCAACAACTGAATAGTGTTTTTCATAACAAATTATCAGTTGGTTTCCCAGTCTGCACACCGCATACCATCTTCACTACCAGAGCATCCAATATGAGAAACCTGAATTCTGTAAGTGTCCTAAAACTTGTGTTTAATACTGATCTGTTGTGTTCAAGTTTTGTATAATAATCATCAATTTAAGCAAGTCACCTACAAAATACAATTTGATTTTTTTGTTCTTTTGTCGCCAATGTTTTTTGTAATGAATTCTGAATCTCTTTTCTGAGACTTTTTTACTCTCTGACCCTTAAACAAGAATGTGACAAGGTATAACCTCCATGACAGAACAGGTTTGTTACCTATTGCATTGCTTCCTTCAGACAACAAAGACTTTTAAAATTGATTCAGATTTAATCTGCCACCCTGAAAGAGCATGACCCTTCTAATCCCCAACTGTACATCTTAAAATTTACACAGTATCTTATTTTTAAGCCAGTTTTAAATACTACTAAGGAAACACTGAAAATCAAAAATTTAAATTTAAATTTATAAACCCTCTAAATAACCACTAAGTATTTTGGGTCAGCAATAAACATTCTGCAACTACATATGCTCCTCTGTTGAAATATTCCATGGTGGTTCATATGCCGCTCTGATCCAGGTGACCTCAAAATGGGATGACACATAGTTAAACAGTGACCAGAACCTAATTTTAATCTTAGAGACATAGAGAGGATTTCATTCAGCTACTCTGAAAAGCAAGAAGTAATGGAGCACACCTGGGCTGTCTGCCAGAAGTATTAACAGACAGATCCCCCAATGAAAAAGAGCGAGTCCCAGAAACCATTACCTATAGACCTTCCTTACTTACTCAGTTTTCACTGACCTAATCCCAGCCGCAGCTTCATTCCCACCCCTTACTGCTTCTCATCCAGTCTCAATTGCTCTGCTCCCAGGCTCAGCTCACTCAAGCCACCCTCTGGGGTCCCCTTCATGCCGCTCTCACCAAACCCACTTTTTGTGTGACAAACCTCCATGTTTTCATTGACACCCTTCCTGCTTCCCTCTGCCCACACTTACATCTCACTCCACCTTACAAACTCTACAAACCCCCCTCCCTTCCTTGTCAGGCTTCACTCTGTGCCAAACTGTCCTCACTGCAAAGATAAATTACTGACTGGGGGGTGGTGGTGTGAAACACACAACCCAAACAAACAAACCCACGCTTCATTTTGTGTGACAACAGGGGCAGTCTGGAATAATTAAGCAAGTCCTCAAAATACGCAGATACCTTTTTGTAGAAATTTCAACAATATATCTAAGACAGAAGTATCTGTCAAAGCCTGGGTACATCACCTAAAATACAGTAATACCAATACAGTTAAACCCAAACAGGAACTGGAATTTACTGGAAATTTAGTTCAGGTTCATCTCAGCCTTTGAGTCTCACATAAGCACAGAACAAAGTGACAAGAGAAGAGCCTGTACCACAGTGCAGCGCTGAGGGCTTGTGGCAATGCGTCTTGTTGGATGATTCTAAAAGTTACGAAACATCCACGTGAAGTGGTGCAAGCTGTAAGTAGTGACAATCTCTGATTTAGTAATATCTTTAATCTATTTTTTCTCAGCAGGACTGTGTTTCCAGCAATAACCAGGGTAGAAGATTAAGAAAAAATACTGCAGACAGAGTAGCAACAGCTAAGCAGAGTGATTCATTAGAGTCATCTGAGAGTGTGCCCACCAAGCTTCAAAGCACGGACAGAAGGCAAAGCAGCATCATGTTTGCTATGAAAGATCAACAGAAAGGTGAAGAAATTAATTCCATCAAGCTCCATAAACGCAGGAGGAGGTTTATAATTAAAAAGAGCCCTATTCTGATTTCCATGAACAGCTCCATTCTCAACCTGCCCACACTTAAATATGAGGATAGAAACAACAGCAAGTGGAAAAGTCTCTATCAGATCCAAGGAGAAAGGAAGCGGATTATGAGGGAAACTTGCTCAAAATACAAGAGTAATAACAGAAGAATAATCACTCCTTATCATGTGTCTAGAATATTTGTAGAAGATAAATATAGAGTTTTATACTGTGAAGTACCAAAAGCCGGCTGCTCTAACTGGAAACGGGTGCTCATGGTGCTAAATGGGCTGGCCTCCTCCACAAAGGATATCCAGCACAACACAGTGCACTATGGAAACTACTTGAAACGGCTGGATGGGTTTGATCACAAGGGAATTTATCACAGGCTCAACACTTACACAAAGATGCTGTTTATTCGCGAGCCTTTCGAAAAGCTGGTATCTGCATTTCGGGACAAGTTTGAACATCCAAACAATTACTACCACCCGGTTTTTGGAAAAGCCATCATTTCCAGATACCGTGTCAATGCCACCAAAGAAGCATTAAGGACAGGCTCTGGAGTCAAGTTTAAAGAGTTCATTCAGTATCTCCTGGATGTACATAGGCCAGTGGGTATGGATATACACTGGGATCACGTCAATAGGCTTTGCAGCCCATGTTTAATAGACTACGACTTCGTTGGGAAATTTGAAAGTATGGAAGAAGATGCAAACTTTTTCTTGCACTTAATTGGTGCACCAGAAAATTTAACTTTCCCCAAGTTTAAAGATCGTCACTCCAATGAAGAAAGAACTACCACTAAGATTACACAACAGTATTTTGCACAGCTTTCTCCTTCTCAACGACAACAAAGCTATGACTTTTACTATATGGATTACTTGATGTTCAACTACTCAAAACCTTTTGAAGATTTATATTAATTTGAGAGTTGGGATATTTCCACAGTCGCATCAGTTGAATTGTGTAACAAATCCAGGTGGCACCTGTTTATATACACTTACCTGTTAGCAAACAATTGGTTGAAGAGTGGGGAAAAACCCAAAACAGAATATAAACAGATGCTTACACCTTCACCTTAATTGCGTCCTTTTTCAAATAATATTTTTTCTATAATTTCTGCATATGAAATGTATGTACATATATGTATAATATGTCAGGGCCCCCAAATAAAGCACAGAATTTTCCATGCTGGTGTGGCCTGTATTTGCACTTGGGGGACAGTTTGAAACCAGGGAAACACAGCTGGAAATTCTAAGGTGCAGCCAGTATTTTAAGCTCTTTACTGTTGAGAAAATAAGTCTGAAAGTGATGGAGTAGCAAAAAGAAAATACACTGAGTAATATTTACAGTTTGTTGAAATGTGCAAGGCATGAAGCCATACACTAAACAGGCTCTATGGGTTTGAAGGTGGATGTTGATTGCTGTTTCCTGATATTCATAAGTTAGTTAGGGAGAAAAAGTCTAATCATACTTACACTGTTCATAAACACACTGGTGAAAACAACTAATACTTAATGACCATGTGAGAGCAGTATAAAATCAGATGTTGCAATTCGGAGTAAGGATGTGTTCTCCCCTTCAATATTTCCCTTATGGCACGTTCATCTGCAAAAAGATAAAATGCAGGCGAACATTTGCATCTTTATAAGTGTTATTAAAATTCTTTTAATCCTTTGCATTAACATAAATCTCTGGTTTAATCTTCACAGTCACCAGGAATATCAAATCTTTCTATCATAATAACAAGCAAGAATAAATGCCACTTCCTGCCCAACAGGGTAGTTCTTTTCATTGCTGCAAACAGTTTGCACTTGCTTATTTTAGTAACAATTATATCTGACTTAACATGCAAAAAATATTCCAGGTGTTTTAGTTCAATTTCTATGCTTGAGAGGGCTTTCTCATCTCTACCAGAGTGTCTTGTGAGAATAAAATACTTGACATTCCACTAATTACTGTCTCTAATCACAGAATATTCTGATTTGGAAGGGACCCACAAGAATTATTAAGCCAAACTCTCAGGTGGATGACCCATACAGGGATCAAACCCCTAACCTTGGCATTATCAGCACCATGCTCTGACCAACCGAGACAATCTCAGCTTCGTAAATTTTCACTCAAATTCTGTATACAGAATCCTTGTTTACATGTCATTTATCCACTTGACATGATGATATTTAAGCTGGCTGTACTGGAACAAGGATCAAACTCCATCACAATGCCAAACTTGGACTCCCCAGTAAATTCTAGAGTTTATATTTCACAACCAAGAATTTCACCATAACTGTCACTGCACAAATGTAAGAAACAACACTTGTTTCAATCTGTTTCCAGGTTCAGATCCTCATATGAATAGCTTCATGCATCACAAGCATTGGCACTAGAGTTTCCCCAGAAACACCCAGTATATTTTTTGGGGTTTAAAAATTTTAATAGGGAAAAAATTGTTTCAAAATACCTTGTAGTGAAAGCTTCAATGACAAATACTTTACATATCAAGTCTGACATCACATTTTCCATTTTTGTTCAGAGAAAAATTGGTTACATTGGAAAAGTAATGTGGAACTTACACTGTTCCATGAAACCAGTTACCCTTCCCTGTCTGCCCAAGCTCCTCATCACTGCCTTGCTGCTGCAGCAGCCCCCCACACATCTCACTTTTCCACACACTCAAAGACTTGTTGATCTGCTCACATGACTGCAGAACAGCTTTTTAATTCAAAGCAGTGTTTCTGCTAGTCTAGCTCAGATCAGCGGTAACAAGCTGGGGTCTATTAGCTCAGACTGCCCTGCAAACAGGCAGGCACAGCCAACAGCCTCACTCAACAGGTCACAGACAGGAGCATCCAGGGGAAAACAAGGCACAGCAATCACTTCCTAGTGCAGATGGAGCAGATTCTGATAGTGGTGGGAATTCTCAGGGGGTGGATTGGGGTGTGAGGAGTCATAGACAAGACCACCAATAGGAATTTAAATTAAGCCATAATGATATTAAGTGGTCTGAGAAGTGATGGTGTTCTGATTGATGCAACTGCTGGTCTGTAGTTACAGAAATCAGTCACCAACACAAGGAGATGATATATTGGATATTGTAGCCCTCTTAGGTTTTTTTCAGGGTCTGATCCTGCGAGCAGGTCAGTGTATCAGAGCTCAGTGTGCTGATCTCATTCCAGTTGGCAGGTGAACTTCCACTGGGAGAAGAATCTCAGCTCATCTTATGCAGCACCATTGCAGCAAAGGGAACATGCAGAGCCATGAGTCAGCTCTGTGAGGCAACCAGAATAAAGCTGCCTATCATTTGTGTTCAGACCTCTGCTAGTTTTAGAGTGCTTTAAGGATAAGATTGAGGGACTTAATCCTTCAGCTGGATTCACATCGAAGACCTGACCCTCCTTCCTTGTCCTTCCTCCTCCCACTTCCTTTTCAGCTTAATCTACACATCCACATAAATTCATACAGTCACATTTACATCTGAAAGGCTTGGTACATTCCCAGATCCAGGTATGCTCACTGTATGAGTAGAAAAAAATACCAGCAATACCAGTGCAAAATTGCACTTCTGATTGTATCAAACCAGTGCTTTACCTACCACTACTCCCTCTATATCTATTTTAATTAATTCACAGTAAAATATAACAAGAGGGAAGTTACTTTTTTAATCACAAATGAAAGTGAAGACTTTGGCAGGGTTTATTTTGCCTGGGATAACAAGCATTCTTTAAACAAAAACTGATCAATGATTTGCATGTTTATAACAAGGTGTATATGGCAGAGTAGTATCTGTTTTACAGTTTCTTAAGCAAGACAGAAGCATCCTTCTAATACTCACAGGTATTTAATACTGGTCAGTTGCACTAATTTGGCTTTGTTACTATCAGCTCATATTCCCTGTTGAGTAGTAGAAACAAGGTAACAAGTGGTTTTAAAAGAATATTTGTAGAGATGCATTTTAAAGCCAGAAGAAATGCAATATCTTGAACAAAAAAAAATCCACAGCAGCAGACAAGTAAACTAATATTTTCATGTCAAGCAAAATTTTTAAGTAAAAAGCAGTAATTTTGACAAGATTGTGGTAAGATTTCAGACTGCTTATTTCCCTTTGGATTATCTTGTCTTTTTTCCCTCCATATATAAAATTTTCATTTCAATGCAACTGAATTTTTTCAGAGGTGTTCATTCTGAATTCATTCCCATATTTTATCCTTCTCTTCGTAGAGAAATATTTCATTTCTTATGGAAAGTGGAAATTAAAGACTGCACAAAAAAATCCTGTTTTCAGACAAACAGTCTAGCTCAGAGGTCAGCCAAGGTAAATAGTAGACAAAATAATTTTGTCAATCCAATTGGTTTTTTAATTCTTCTTGATACCTTCTTCTTAGGTAAGAGGTAAATTTTGTTACTACTGGACTGATTACTGAGATGTACTCCTAGTTCTCACTTTAAGTTTTTCAGTATTTTTACTCCAGATCCTTTTCTACCTTTCCCCTCTACTCACAACTCCTACTGTCCTAAAACTTTGCTCACCCCTGAGTTAGTAACTACAAACAGCTCAGGTACTGAGAGCAGTCCAACTGGCCCAGCATCTTCCCCACACACAGGTTAAACAAACCTGCCTTCCAGCCTCATTCATCTGTGCTTAGCTTGCTTCCAGCACTGGGGACGCTTCACTTGATTCCATCTGGGGCAGCTCTCCATTATACCTGGTATATTAACAACTCCTGAAATCCATATTTCTCACCTCGGGATTTCACAGTCAGCATGTTAGGAGTAAAATGCTCGCAGTATCAATTCAGAGCTAAGGACCCAGCTAAGGCAGTCACAGAACGTGAGGTGTGAAAGTTCACAAACACAACAGAACAGAACCTCACACCATACACCTCAAAGTGGTCTAAAGCCTGTAGCAGAAAAAGGGATTAACACAAACACAAAAACAAATAGTGTAAACTAAGTGTATAGTTTATTATCTCCCTTTGCAGAGTCTGAAACTGAAGACAGCAATAATATTTTAACTAAGGGATGATTTAAGAAATTGATATTGGGATGCTCTGTAAGTGAAATTCATTAAGATCTAAGCAAAGTCATGTTCTTGAGACCTTTGTGTACCCAAAAAGTCATCCTTGCAATGTGCACAAATTGAGTGATGATGATTTGCTGGTATTTTTATCATTTAAGTCCCCCCACTACAATATCTACTAACCATGGCTGACCTGTCATGTGGTTAGAAGTGTCAGTTTATGGGCGCTTATGCCTCCAAAAGTAAAGGAATCAAGATATTAAAATGAGTTTTCTTAACTCCTTATGTCCACAACTTTTTAGAATTTCCATGATGGGGTTCCAATGCTTTCTTCCATAACAATCACTAAAGTCTGAACACATCAAACTGCACAATGTCAAAAGGGAATACGAATTGAGGATAGGAGTTCACTTTTTTTTTTGCCATAATTTGGACTCAATGATCTCAGAGGTCTTTTCCAACTTAATTGATTCTGCAATTTGGTTTACTGGTTTACAGCTTATCTTATATGATGATTGAAGTAAAAAGTTTTTAAAGTTTTTAAATTGTAGGTACTGAATTCTGGTGATTCCCTTCCTCCCCTGCCTCATTTGAGCAACTTACTGAGAAAATCCACTGTTTGGATGATCAAATATTATCTTTTTTGAGAGAGAGGGATACACAGAGCAAGGGAGAAGCGCATACATGAACTGCATGTACTACACTGTACACAAATTGAATCCCATTTCTTTGCACTTCTTTTCCTGTTTGGGCAACACCATCACTGACAGCAACAGCACACTTGTGACAAATCCATGTACGACTGTCTGCTTATATACACCCAGATAAAGTACACAGGAAAAAACCCTATGCAAATAGAATTATACATACTAAGGCACCTACAAACTTACAAATGCATGGAGGGAGATAGAACGCCAAAAAAATTAATTGGAAAATGAGTTCAATGTATATAAAACACCTGCATATTTTTAACATAGTTGTTCTTAGTTTCTTTGTACGACAGCACAAATTAATTTGTCAGGCCAACTCAAATGGTACCACATTACCAGGAATGAACAGATAAAAAGGGAACTTTCTTTTCTAATGTTTTTTCTCTTAACTATGGTTGCTTTCTTGATACAAGTTGCTGACACTCAGATGAAGGATGTCCTCTTCCTACCCCCAACAAGAAATCACAGAGGTAGCTGGGCATATTTGGAATACACTGTACAAATCCCAGCCTCACCATTTTAACATCACTGACGCTGGAACACATCTGCATGCAGCACCAGTTTGTTTTCAGAGCACAACATGAGAGACAAGGCTGAGCACAGCCTGTTTGAGCTGATACTGCTTCAAGGGATGATTGTCAGGTTGGCATTATTTTGTATGAGGTTTTCAAAGCCTTAGCATGCACCTGCACTCTCCTAAATAACGACTTGGGAAGTGTCCCAAGCTTCATATGGCAAGATGCATGTAACTAATTTTTGTCCAAAGACATCAGCTACTTAAGAAGGACCAGCAATTTTCTTGGCTTCTCTCTCTGGAACCTCACAGGCAAGTCTGTAAACAAATATCCCTAACGTCTTCCAGCATGATACTGCTGCAAAAAATGCCCCAGAGTCAAGAACAAGACACCTTTTTCCATTTACTACTCTGATACTTACCAGTGGTAAGTCACTTTTCCCAAAATTTCTCAGAACTATCCATTCCGATCGAGGTGCCCAGAGTTAAACACGCAGTAAAGAGTCACAATGGATTTGAGTTTTAAGAATGGCAGGCACTCACCCGTTCCACAGTTCAATTTAGTCCTGGAATATGTGAAAGCATTATACACAGTGCATCACTTGAGCAGTAAGGGCAAGACAGTCTAGAACTGACAGAGAAGAGGAAGACAGACATGACTAAGCCTTGCTCACTGCCATCAAACTATTTGGGTAATTTGAAGCAATTGACACAGTTAGTTGTGACTCATGCTAGAGAAAAAGAATGTTTGCTTTATCACAAGTCTGATAGAAACATTCAACCTTGTAAAAACATTTTCCGATCTGGTTTAAGGAAGAACTCCAAATATTTAGTTTAAAATGACACTTTGGGAAGTCCTATGCGTACACACGTCAGTGCACAACTTGCACCTAGTAAGGAGCATACGTAAATAACACCTTCTACATGGATGAATCTTTTAAGAGTCATTTTCCAGGCAGTTTGTGCCACGGTGACTATTACAGAGTCAGACAAATAACTCGTTCAAATTCTGCCATCTGTTGCCATTTTTGCCACTAACTTTTTTTTTTTTTAACTGAAGACACATTTGTCAGAATTGTGGCAGAGGTCAAGTTTTCCATTATGTACCTACTTTGCATGAGACCCAAATTCTTCTGTTTAAATTCAACAATTACAGCAGTGCCGGCCCTGTGTTTCTCATTCAGCTTTATGGGATCTCTATGGGTGATCTTTTCTAATAATGTCCTTTTTTTTTATGGAACTTAAAATTACACCATCAAGTTAGGGAAAATAAAAGAGGCTTTCACAATCCAACTTTTCCACAGTTATTCTCCAATCTGGGAATTCTGTTCAGATTTATTTTCACTGGATATAGGAAATTTCCTCTTAGCATATCCAAACATAAGCATGTCACGAGCTGCAAAAGGTGTTAAGATTATGTTCAAGCAGAGAGAACAGCAGCATGGGAAGCAATGGCCTAAGGCGACTGCACTAAGAGCTTGTCCCAATCCATTAAACACTAGTGGAGGTGGCTTCTTTCCCAAGAAAGGAAAGCTCCAGGCTACAGTTCACCTTCAAATTCATAGATACAGACTAACATACATTATGATCACCAGAAAAAGTTATTTTATCTTTGTTTTAAGTGTGCATGCAGTTGGTATTACTCTTCCTATGTGCCATGATGGAGCCACAGACAAGTCATGTGAAGGTGATGCCAGCCCACATACAGATCCCTCCACTGAAGTCCACAGGGCATAGTTTTAGATGTCTGTTCTGCAGAATGTCTAAGAGCTGACCTGTTTCTACAGTATTTGTTCACAACAACACTCCTACACCTAGTAGTAGCCAGGTACACTAATGCTTAGGGCTGGTAATTGGGAGCTTTGCCTGTTATCTGACTGGTTTGGGTCTCATCTAGAACTGCTTCACTTATCTTTCCCCATCTCTGGTGAGGAGGAAAATTCAGGAATGGTATAATATTTAGTGTTTTATACTACATTTTATTTACTGATCTCAAATTCATTTAATTCACCTATTGCAAAATATAACAGAAAGGAGTTTTCCCCACCAATGTTACCAGAATATTTTTTCTTATTAATACCAGAAAAACAAACAACAAACAAAAAAAATAACCCCACCAATAAAAGAGACAATGTGATAGAGCAAGAGGCTGCAATATTTATACTGTCTCACATTGTATTTCTCCACTGAAATCCATACAGACATGAATCCTGCTCAAGTGACACACTGTGTACTCATCAAGGTGATACTGTCTTTATAAATCAGGCATACAGTGACCATTTCAGGCACTGTGGAAAATACAGCAGACATAATATTAGATGGGCTACGAATCTGACAATTTATCCATGTTTATCCTTGAAAAAAGGGGGGTTTTTTTATTATCTAAAATAAATCTGAGAACTTCATTAGATCATCCCACCAAAATTGAATGTCAGGTTTATATCACAGTCTACAAAGCACACAGCAGCTGGTAATGATCAAAAACATTTTATCTTGGAGCTCTTTCATAGTGAGTTTCAGAACTGACTGTTCAGAATAAAAAGCTAAGCCTGCCATACTTGACTGAAACATTCAGCTTATGAGCACTCCAGAATGAACATGTGCAGAAGTAAAATCAATTTTAGAAAAATTCAGAAGATAAAAGGGTTGATAGTACACCCCATTTATCCCTTTTCTCCCCTGTCACAAGGAGCTACTTCTCCCACTATTCACTGTTTTAGACTGTGAGAAATAAGTAATACCCAAGATTACAATAAAGACTGGTTTCAAACGCATTTTCCCATTCCCTACCTTCAACTCAGAAATCGGTTTCCTTGCAGCTATGCCTGACAAGCAAAGTACTCTGAGGTAACACCTTCCAAAATCCTGAGTTTCCCAATCCAGCTGAATTTGAAGGCATTGACTTGCCTGTGTCTGCAGTAAAAGGAAGTACTGACACAGCTATTTAAGGAGCATTGTCCACTCACTGACTTTGTATCAACCTGTGAGTGTCCAAACCTCAAAAGTATCTGGCTCCTCTTTTCTTGTCTTCATTTCAGATTTTTTGTTGTAGCCTTGCAGATTATCTGCAACCAGAATGGTTTCAAACCAAATGGGTTTGTTTCTCACGTATCTCCTATTCCTCCTGAAATATCCGTAAAGAAATAGTAGAGAAACTACACTGTCTGGTTTTAAATGGTCTGAATCTTCTCAGAACTTTTAAATGCTCCTGCATTTGGACTAACTCCTACCTTTTGCAGGTTTAGCATGTGGCACAAATGACAAACGGTGCAAAACAGACAGGTCTGCTAGTTTCGAAAACCTAAGTCATAGTATGGATTCATGTTCTCCCTGACAGCAATCAAAACCTGCAGATACACTCAGCCTCACTAATCCAAATCTGTGGAAGAAATGCTAAAACAAATCCAAGTAGATACATCCACACTTCAGTTCTGCCTTCATTGACTGTTTGATTGGTAATTAAGGCATATATTTGGTTCCAGAGATATAGAAAAAAATCCAAATCCCAAAGGAAGCAGTCAAATCTGAGCCCAAGGTTATTAATCATACTGCCTCTAATTGTATATAAAGTATCTTTACTCCCTCAAAAATGTTTTTTTTTAAATATTATGGGATTTAAATATGTCACAATATTCTGGATATCTTGATTAGATCTCCTTTAATATACTGCCTCCAAATAATTTGTAATTTATTTAACAGAAATGAAGAACTCTTACTAATCATTAAGATTAAGCAGAATTTTTAGCCTGACTAGACTAGCAACAAAAGTTGATAAGGGGATTTTTTTTTCTTAAACAGTGCTTTTTACTGTCTTCTTGTAATTAAAGTTTCAACCAAGGTCCCATTAGGCTGATAGTGATCCCCCCTGTGAATCGCACAGACCCTTAAGTCTTCAAGTTTCCAGAGTAAAGTCTCATTGGTGACTAGCATCCGGGAAGAGTTTGACTAAATCAAGCGAAAACTCACTAAGATTAAAAGCCTAAAGAATTTTGCTTCTCACTGACATTTAAAATATTTTCTACATCATTCCCCTGATTCAGCCAGATCACGTGTCCTCACAAAGCACCACACGGGTGGTGCACACTTTCCCTTGCAGTCAACCTTGTACAGGTGCCAATTTCATGTCAGGCAGCCAAAGTACACTAAAGTTCACTATAAATGCCCTCCCTCATTCAGTGGCCCCTCAGGATTAGGGCACAAAAATCAGTCCAGTGAAAATCAGGGAGGATACAGAACCTGTGCCAAGCAGGAAGCCAAGGGAGGAGAAGGAAAGGGAAAGGGAAAGGGAAAGGGAAAGGGAAAGGGAAAGGGAAAGGGAAAGGGAAAGGGAGGGGAAGGCTATACAGAGTCCCTGAAGAGAGGAAGAACTGGCTTGGGAGAAGCACTGCAGGATCTGCCCGAGGTAGAACACACCACCCACACTCTGCAGCTGGGCCAGGACTGGTCCTGCAGTGGAAGTACTTTGTAAGTATTCCTCACACCTACAGAAGCTGAAGCAGGGACATTCTTCTTTCTTTTATGGTTTCTATGCCCCTTACATCTTTGTAGTCCTTCCACAAGTGTCCCAGCTTTGGTAAAAGCCACCACATCTCTCCTCTGGCAAGAGCACTTCCAAATTTCTTTTCCAAACTGTGGTAATACATGTTCTCCACAGGGCTTCATCCATTTGTGACTTTCTGATCCTGGCTTTCTCAGTTTCTCTTCTATGTTACCCTTACAGTTCCTATGAGAATCCCTCCCTCAGTCTTTCCCTCTCCCCTCAGTCAATGTGCCAGATTGTAAGACCCAGTTCAGGCTTTCAGACTCTCTCCTTCATGGTAAAGATATTTTAGAACTGACTGGGCACTGGTCTACTAGACCACCCAAATCAACTTTCTCCATTCCCTGTTTATTTAGTTTCTCCCTCTTACAGCTTCTCTGTAGCTAATAAGCATATTTATTTGCATATCTATAAATAAGCATACCTTTGCCATCTTCCAAGTCATGCTCACACACCTTGAGGAAGTTCAACTTAAAATCCTTCTTCCTAATACTTGTTTCTCTCTACAAATCCAGAAGATTAGCCCACAAACTCTGAGTGGGCCAGAAGGGCAGATCTACTAAAAAGCTAAATGGATAATCAGCACCTCAAACTCACAGCAGAGACAAGGTCAATCTTGTCTACCCATCAAGGTCTTTAATACAGTTAAAGACAGCTGTACAGTCAATCCGGAGGTGCAGATAAGCAAAGCCAGAGGCTTTTTCTTTAAGAAAGGGATCTCCAAATGTAGGCAACGAAAGTCTTTCTGTTACCTTATTTATGCATAACAGCTCAGTGCATGGCTGCTTTTTTTAAAAAGCTTTTACCAAACGCACCTCAAAACAACCACTAACTCTGATCAAGGACTGCTCTTAAACAAGCATTAAAATAAAAAGGACAGTATACATTTTACCATATCATAACAGCGTGAGATCTTCTATTTACCATAAAACAGAAACAAGGTTGTATATGGCATTTGATCAGCTGAAGAGTTCACCAATCCCAGTACTGTCTGTTAGTATTTTCAGCTCCAAAGAACTGAAAAAAATAATAGCATTGTAGCACAGCCAGTCAAGGCAAAGGGAACGCAAATCAACGCACCAAATGGAGAAGAGGTAAAAATCCATACATTCCAGTTCTGCATTCAAAGTTACCTTCCTGCTTAGAGAAAAGTTTTCCCTTTCATTCCCTTCTGAAGCATTCAATATAGCTTAGTGCCAAAGGCAAGATTTCACATTCACTAGAAGAAAAATTCTGATGTTCTATGGGAAGTCTCATGCAGCTTGTCCCAATATGTTTCTCTGCATCCTTCTGCTTGCCTGTAGCCTTAAAGAATAAGGGCCTTTTTATTACACAGGTGATCTGGTGACAGAAAACTATGAACTATTCATGTAAAACACCTCTCTGCAGTTTGCTGAAGACTTCCATGCTCCAGTTTTGGGGAAGATAAGGTATTTCATCGGAAGAAGAAGGATTTCAAGATCTAATTAAGTTCCTTAATCAAAAGCATTTAAGTTATGATACTTTGTGCTGTAGGTACTTAATAGAGCTATTAACCAAGAAAAGAAATTATTATTATTTTTAAATGCAGCCTGTTCTTTCAGAAAGAAATGAAAGAAAGATGCTGCCATCATTTACAGGTACAGTGCCAAGCACAAGAAGCTTAAGTAACTCTTGATCACACAGTGTTGAACTGCTTCAAAAATCAAGTTCCTACAGCCAGGATCATTTGAATTAGAACTGTTAATGTAGTAAAAAGGTGAACAGTTCAATTAGTTCTTCAAAGATAAAAATTGTCACAGTGAAGTTTGTCCGAGATGAAAAGTCTCAAACATATCTGGGGGCGCCAAGGCCACCCCAGCAAGAAACTTTGTTTCTCTGTGGCCAGAATAACGCTCTGAAAAAGTGTCATGGTCCCCTGCCATGCCCCAAAGAGCAGCAGTTCTTACACATCACACAGCATTTCATACAGTCTCAGGGAAACTGTCAGAGACACTTTGCAAATGGCACAGATGGTGCCACTTGAAGAACAAATTTATTGCAAATAAGAAAATGGTCACAGAAATCAGGTGTCTGAGCTATTGCTTGGACTTGAACTGTCAGTAATCCTTTGCAAGACACTGTAAATGGATGCATTGGAAGTTTCTTGGAGTTTTCTATACACTTCATATGAGACAGAATAAGAGTACTGATAAATAACCAAAACAGAAACACAGTACATTCCAGTAGAAAGACACCTAGGAGCCAGATCTGACTGACCACTGCTGTTTCCAAGTACCACATAAACACACTTTCGAATGGTGAGAAAGAACAAAGCAAACTTTCATGTTACTCAACAGAAGGTACCTACTCAGTCCTCCAGAATGCATCTCTCAAAACGCATCTTTATCACCTACTGCAATTTTTCACTTTTCAGTCATTCAACCTTATGAACCAAAAGGCCCGCTTGAAATGAGAACAGGAAAATGCACCTGACAAATTCAGATATTTTATTTATCAATAGAAAATTTACCACATTGTAGGATAGGAACGATCTTGGCATGCTGTTCTTTCACTTCCACTTAAATTTTGCCATACTCTTCAGGGTCTCTTCCTTTACCTAGCTGTTTCCCCACAGTCATAGATTATTTAAATACCTGTCTAGGAAGAGGTGGTCTTTTTCTTTGAAAACTGGAAACATTAGTTTGCATCTTAAGCAATAGTGGTCTCAAGTTTATAAAAAGAGGGTGGGCAGGGAAAGGAGCTTACCTTTCATAAGCTTTCCCATTGGTTTTGAAAAATCTGGCAGCTGCCCAAGAGGAAAATATTGTCCCAGTAATAGAGGCTGTGCTGCTGAAAAATGTCATTTCTAAAACTGTTGATCATTAGCGAAATACCATAGATCAGGATCTTTTTAACCAGAAGCAGTAGAATAACTTGAGAGGGTGACTAAAGTCAGTGAACAGTTTTCCCCATAATTACTGAAAAATGAAACTAATTTCTTTTCACCCTGAACAGCTTTCACCTCTTGCCAGAGGCATTAATGTAGAATAGGCATGTTAATAATGAGGATAGTAGGAACGAGAAGTGTTTTAAGATTTAAAGGCTGACTTTTTAATGGTGTTCGTGTGTAGTGTGTCATGCCACATAATTAATGCAACTCCCTTTTACCAATTCAAAAATGTGTACTTCTCTTCACAGAGCTGCAGTTCTGACACTATTTAGAGCAACTCTTGGCCCTTTTGAATACTCTCTTATCTCAGATAGTTAAGTGCTTTGAGTGACACTATAGTAATGCAATTTACTTTCATTTTGTAAGGTCTTTAATTTCCAAATATAATGTAGCTAAAACTGTAGGATGGTTTATGCCCTCAGCACCCCACCTGATAAATAAGAAGACTGACAAAGCATTCAGTAGAAATAGAAATGGACACAGCAAATCTTTCCTACCTTTCTCTAAGCACTGCCTACATTTCTTGTGCTGCTCTCGCAATCACCCTCATTCCAACTTTAAGAAAACTAGCGGGGGTATGAGCAACAAAACTGGAGCAGAACAAGGCACTATCACAGGATGACAGATTGTGGAAAATTCTTGGGCTGCTCACACTGAAAGCCAGACAGCTTCATGCTCAGAGGTACCTGTAACCTGCAGTGGCAACACGAAAGTTATCAGGGAATCCCTTTCCCTGTCACACCTTTCCTACCGTTCATGTACATTCAGACCTGCATAAAGACTGACAGTTTTGCTGTTACTCTGCTCAAATTCAATTGATTTGAATCACAGCAAGCCTAACACTCTCACAAGTTTTCTTGAATAAAAAAAAGAAACAAAAAACCAAAACACCAGCACATATCCCACCTGAAAGACCCAATTCTCAATATCCCTTATTTTTGCTCAATTAGTCTAAAGCCAGATTTGAGCAAAATCTCTTTTTTTTTGTTTAGGGGGAGGGGAAAAAGCATGCTAACAACTTCTTCACAGTATATTCCACAGGCAAATTTAGATTAATGACCAGCCAGTCAGTCTTCACCCTTTGACCCTCAGTTATTCCCTTTGCTCTCATTCCCAGAATGTTCAGGAGAGCCTACACAGTAACTGAAGAATGTAATGTAATGTTTCGTGGCTTTTAATCAAAGAACTAATGCTGTTGCACGGCTTTAAAATTCACACATCTATGACTACATTATTTCAAAAGATGAAAGTATTCTTTGTTCATGATGACAGTCTTGCCACTATCTGCTGCCCTGATCTCACATATTCACTATAGACTTTAGTCTCAAAGTATTTTTAAAATACAGGAATGTTTCCATGCACTGTTTAAATATTGTCCTATCTATAGAAATAGCCTGAGCTTGACTTCATGACACTGGATGATAGGAGAGAAAAAAAACCCCAAAAAAAACCCACCACATTCTTGGGGATGTAAACATATAAAACACCAGCACCAAATCCCTAAACATCTAGTACAGAGTGAGGCCAACAGGGCAAGGTTTCTACAACTCAGCTAGGAGCTTCCCCTTTGCCATGGACTTTTTCTCAGTCACTTAAATAAAAGGAACCTACAAATGTCTATTCTGTATCTTTTGTAAGTGATAACATTTCCATGAATAGCACAAATTGATGGGGAAGGTGCCTTCTCTAATTACTCACTGTGAAAGCTAAGAGTCCAAGCTGGAATTCATGATCAGCTTAAATAATAATTGGTCTAATGACGAGGTTGGCAACAGACAGAAGCTTGAAGGAAGAAGATGAGTTGCTGCAGGGTTATCATGGGGGAAGCTGTTGCTTATGAGCCAGGAGCTGTTGAAATATCTCCTCTGAGAGTTTGAAGAGACTTGCAGTGGAGGACCACAGAGATCCAGCACCAATTGAAAGAGTCATAAATAATTTTGTACCAACGCACTTTCCACACACGAGCAGCCAGAGGATGCAACATCCCCAAAGAGACCAGATAAATTTACAAAGATCACCCCCATAGAAGAGGAGACTGCAAACATTTTAAATGTACCACAGCAGCATGAAAGACAAGGACTGTAGAATGAAAACCTGCATTGTGAAGATGACACCTTTAAGATTTATACAAATATTAAATTGTGAAGGTTACAAATAGAGCAAAAAGAATGAGTGACTGCTTTCAAATAGATAAACAAGTGGAGGCTTACATGGGGTAAACCCAATTGGTTTCTGCTTCATGATGATTCATGGCTCTAAAGACACACATAGAGCCATAGTCACAACCCTGACAATGCCTAACCCTGATAATGCCCATGGCACAGAGAAGCCCTCCCCACCTTTGCTCCAAAACACATTTGCTTTTTGCCTATTGCTTCTTGCAAAAGATACATAAGGTTTTTTTGCCATTTCTGGCAGTAGGTTTTACTGTATAGGCATATTAAATTTTCCAGTTAACAAAAGACGGAACAGCTACAAATCAGTGATTTTTGTCTTCAGAAGGCTCCTGATGCAGTAGGGACTGAATTCTGTATGCTTAAGGAACACTGAAAAGGCTGTGGAAGCATAGCTGATCTTTGCATACATATCCATCCAGTATAGAGGGAGCCTGGGGACAGTGTTCAGCAGTGGTCTTCTGTATCACTCACTCTGAAATGGACAAGGGATGAGGGAGACAAAAAGAGGCAGTAGCAGCTCATTTATTTCATTTGTATTGTATGCCTTTTTAATCCTTCTCTGGCTTTGCCTCTACATTAGCTAGCTAGCTAACCTCACCACAACCTCTCAAAAGCACAGGCTTGAATCCTGCTCCTTTCCATCTTACTTTTCACCAGTACACACTATATTGAAAAGCACAGGCCTTCTTGTGCTGAAGTCAAACTTCATTTAGCTATTTTTCTCTGACAGCTGCAAACCACAACAAGCAGTGATGATATATTTAGGCTGTTGTCCAAAAATACCAGAAATGTCTGCTTCTTTATATTGCTGTACCTCATGTTATGGTTTGAGCAAGACCACATCAAGCCACCGCAGAGCCACTTAGCATTCTCCAGCCATGAAACCAGTCCTACTGCAAAAGAACAGGGGGAACCTTCTCTCTGCATGGCATAACAAATGAGCAGAACAGAAACCTCGTCATTTCCACCTCAGAACAGAGGTGAGATGAAGACGTGGCTGACTGCAGAGCTTCAGGAAAGGTAATTTAAAAACTGCTCCTCTCCCAGGCCTAGGCCAGAAGTAGGAACAGAGCAGAGCAGGTAGATGAGGGGTGAGGGCACGAAAGTTCTCTTTAGAGAGCTGTCACATTTAGATGACTGCTAGGAATTCTCAACAGACATGGCAGAGCCCAGGCAACCATTTCGGAAAGGTCCTTTACTAGGAACACTAAATTACCACAATTTCCAAATAATTGCCAGCCATGTGTATTTTATGAATTCACTTGTACAACTAGCTCACAACTGAGCAAAGCCCAGCAGCTCCCAGAGCCCATCAGTTTCTTGGGTAGATGGGGCTTAAGGGCAGGTACCACAGCACAGCTGGAGCTCTGTGAGGGGCTGCAGGAGACATTTATTCCTCCTGACACTGCAACTTACTGTGTCGGTCACAATGTTATCTGGGTCACCGCTACAAGTTTATGAGGCATCAACAGCAGCTCCGCTGGCAGGCTTCCCCTCGGAACCAACAGCGACGTAGTGTTAGCAGCCAGTCCTGATCTCTGCAAAACTTAGATTACAATATCTAATCCAGGAGAAACTTCGGTTCCAGAAGAGAGAGGGAAATTATCAGTGAACAGTATCATCATTAAACTGCATTCTGGCTGTCAGACATCCAGCATGAGGATTGTGCTGCAGCTGGCAGTCGATCTTTGAGAGTAAACTTACTACATTTACTTGTTTGTTTTCCTCTCCCTCAATTTGCCTCATAAACCAGTGGTGAAGCAGCAGAAGGGCCGTGCATTTTAACCTTCCCCTGCTGCAGCCCCACACAGGTTGTGTGGGTGCCGCTGCCTCTAAATCCGCAGCACAGCCACAAGGGCTGTGGAGCCGGAGGGATGCGGTGCTCCCGTGCCGTTTCCATGGCAGTGCCGAGCCCTCGGGGCTGAAGCCCTGCTGTCTGTCTGCTCCCGCCCAGCTCGCAGGGAGAGAGTAAATGTGCTTTCTCAGGGCTGCATGGCTACTGCTTCTCCTTCCTTCAGAGTCCTCGCAACAGATCATTTCCATTGTCTTTGCCTTTTCCCCACATTCCCACTGTTGCTAATTAGGCAGGCACTTTACGGAACCGACAGTACTCGTGCTTACCCAATTAAGCAGGCGCATGGCAGAAAGTGGACTGTCTCCGCAGAAGGCAGGCATGACATTAGAAAGAGCTCGTCTCTCACGGTTTTTTCCAACATTTTTTTTTCTTACCCCACAGGAAAGAGTAGGAATTAGGTGCACTCAGAATACAAAAACCCAAACGATCTGAAACTTATGTTTCAGATGTTAGTATTTTTATTTCTTTTCATTTAATTAAATTAATTACATCCGGGAGGTTGCTTCAGCCAAAAAACCAAACCAAACCAAACCAAAAAAAAGCGCTATTTACAAAACCCCACACTGTATGACCTAGAGAAAAGTCCCCGAGTTGCTAATCAGGTGATTACAAATGTATCTGTAAAAACAAGCAACAGCCATCAAAAATTCACCTGGTGACCTTCACCCTTCCTGCTACCCCCAGGAGGAAAAAATTGTAACAAGCAAAAAACATTCTTTCAAGTACAAAATGCCCAACATTTGGGAAAGGAAATAAACAGGTATTTGCAAAAGTGACCTCCTGCCCTGCTCTCTAGGATGACATTAAAACAGGCATAAAGGCTCAGTGTCCAAATCTAGTTGTGATTAACACAGGATTCAAAGACAGAGAGGAGGAATTTAGTTACAAGGAAAATTGGCTGCTCTTTCATCTGAGCCTTTCGTCTTTTCAAGAAAAATATTTTGCCTTAGAAGGGGAAGAAAAAAAAAGACAAATTTTGTGTCATTCCCTTTTCTTTCCTATGACAAGCTGTCACTTCTAGATATGGAAACCATATCACCATGTTGCTGGAGAGAATAAGTGGGGCATGCTTTCTCCTTTCCTTTGATATGAACAAAGATTAAAGTAATAAAAAACTAAGAAGATGAGAGTGAAGGAAAAGCAGAATTTTTCAGCAGAGCTGATGTTATTTTAGTATGACATTCTATGAAGCAACAGTGGCATCCAGTGGTAAATTTCCATAAGCAAGTTTCATATCCTACTTTCACTAAGTTTTGGCTTACATCAGATGGTTTTTTTGTGGCAACAGGTTCTCAAGGAACCTTCCCCCTCTTCCTCCTACATACGCTACCAAAACAGCCACCACGCACCCAGTCATCAATACTAGTAATGGAGATCAAGCTATCAGTTTTCTCAAAGGCTGTACATCATACCTGCATAATCAGAAATTCCAGCCATTACTGAGAAGCTGCAACATTGATACAAACACATTTTTAAATCATTCTCCGAAAAATAAAAGACATTTTTCTACTGGTGCCCACAAGAGTGCTGCAAATATAATTCTGTACTGTCCCTTCTTCAGTTCTCCTTCCCATTTTGTTTTTCTGAAAGGCAATATGATCATTCTTTTCTCATTTAGTGACATTAAGATTATTTTCACTTTACGATATCTCCTAAGTAGATGCCCTGGGCAAAAATGAAGGGCTTATAATCATAAGAGTATACTACAGAAGAAAGTCCATTCAGTGAATTTATTATGATATTTTCAGGCTGAGATCACATTTGCAGTTAAGAAAGCACCTTGTGCTAGCACAAGCTCAGTATCATCGTCAGTTATAATTTGGTAAGAAGGAGAACTGTCTCCTCACCAACACAGAGCTGAGAACTAAAACTTGTCAGTCTGGCCCTCAGGTCAATCAAAACTTCTGGTCTGATTTTTTTTGTCTTTGTCTAGAGATCTTTTAAAAGAATCACCCTCAACATCACTAAAAATTCTGTTTTTCACTTAAATTTCCAAAGGAGTTAAACTAGAGTATCTTCTCCTTTTTAATAGGACAATTTCTCTATCTACACACCCCAAAGTAACCTTCAGAAAGCTATTTACTTATACAACGAGGTTCTCTGAAGGAAAGCATTAGGTTTGTTTCCCTCCCAACAGGACAAAACATAGAACATCTCAGGAAGAAACTGAAGCTGGCCTGCATCCAGTCTTCATATGACAATATAGTAACAGAGTTAACTGATTTTCAATTGATGTGGTTCCACAAGTATGAGAGTGCCTACACAATCTATCCCAAGAAATGCAGACAGAAGAGGATAATTACTGCCACACTGCTGAAGAGGAGGGGGTAGATTAGGAAGAAAGTGTTCAACACTGAGCTAAACTGCACTAAAGTGTATCAGCAAACTCTCTGCCACAGGCCTTCGACTCAAACCCATTTGGATTATCCAAACCCCTGCCCACTGGAAGCAGAGCAGAACAATTCATTCTTTGGAGTAAACAATGTATTTTATTCATCATGGTATCAAAATACCAGAGGTCATGAATATCATCCATTTGTGACTCTAATGATGAGGTGACCTGAGAAACAGGTTACTCAGACATGCTGCTATTAAATGCCTGATGTGGCTGACCAAGAAGCCAACCACCTGAGATGAGTCCATCCCATTGCAGTCTAGCATTGAAATGCTGGATCTGTGAGTTTAGGTATTTGCTAACTCATTTCCCTGCTTGAACTGAGCAGTTCCCAAAAAGCATTATTTTTGTGCAAGCAGGCTAAAACTTGCAGATGGAGTCTGCCCCCAAAGCAGGAAAAGGATTCAGAACTCTTATAATATATTGTTCTAGCAAGTGAGATGCTAACATTAAAAATAGAAGAAAAATGCATAAAGAAACAAAAGAAGCTCAAGATTTATTGCCTTCTCCTGAGGGGGGAAATCCCACATGATTGGGGCGGGCAGTTATGCACAGGAGATGAGCCTGAACTACGAAGCAGAACCACTACTGAACTTGTGCTATGCTTGGGATAAAGCAATCTTTCAGTAGCAAAGTTGTAACACAGAAAAATATCAGACTGACACGGGATGATCAATATCCTATGGAATGAAACCTCAGAAGAATCAGGTATTTTAAAGCAGAGCTGAAAGATTAGGATGAATTCTCTTTCTTTTTTCCCCTGGGCCCTTGAGCTGAGCTAGGATGTTCCAGAACATCCTTAATACATAGAGCTCCCAATGAATTGCAGACTCTTTTTCCACAACATACTTTGGAAAGATATACAATAAAGCAAGATCTCTGCAGCTCTGAGCCCACCCTGATTTTATGCAAGTTCTAACTCTAGCAATGTGACACCAAGCAAAAGGTAGCTCCCCTGCCGCCACCTTCTCCAGCAGAGTTCCTCCCCTTCTTCTTCTCCTCCCTCATGCAATACAAGGCTATTCCCACACTGCAGAAGAGCCTGCCCACCGTCACCAGCTCTAAGGGAGCAGAACCCAAACAGGGGCTCCAGCGCTGGGATCCTCCAATTGCATCTCCAAGCCAGTGTCAGACCAGTATCTCCCAGAACAGCAACATCAAATGATCCTGATAATTTGAGACTTGCACCTTAAAGCAGTATTACAGAAGACTCAATAAAGAACTAAAGCATCAAAAAACCTGCTAGGATATTCATCATGTTACTTAGATGACATTTTTCTGAAAAAATAGTTGGATAACCAAAGGTAGCTAAACCTGTACCATATTAATTTATTTTTTGTGTAGATTAAGAGTTTGGGGGAGGAACTTAACAAAATAAGCTTTCTTTGGTAGTTTAGAAGAGATCACTATCCATTAAGAACATAATCATCTTGCCATGTATACCAGTTTGGACAATATGAACTATGAGATCACAAAATATGTCACTCATCTCCAGCAGTGGTTTCAAACATCATATAATGCATTTTCGTGCCAAATAATCCCGTTTATCACTAATGGATCTCTTGCTCCTGATACCATCTTTCCACCAGATGTCACACTTCCTCTTTACCTGGTAACTCCAAACCTCTCAATATAACCCTGTACACGGATGCATTTGTTCTTTAGCTGACCACTTCCACATTCTATCCTTAATTAAATACTTGCCCTTCTATTTGGTTTGCAGTAACAACACTGCATTAAACACCAAAACATGTAACTTGTGCACCTAAGTTCAAGACCTCACTCATATACTGGCACTTATGCTGTCATAAACAGAAAAAATCTGCATTGTTCTGTTACGGTCCAAACCCCACGCATTTGTATACATCAACAGGTTATTTTAAATGACAAAAATTGCTTTCCTAATGCCCATTTTTAAACAGTATCATTCTTAGGGGTCTTATTTTCAGGCCTCTCAACACTCTAGATTAACTAGAGAGAAAAAATCCATTCGCATTGACCAAATGCACGAAACAGAAGCATTATTTTCAAACCCAAATGCCTAAGCCCCAGCACTAACTAGCTGTTTTATGATACAATTTAACACATGAAAAAATGGGGGGTTCAAATCAGCAATATTTTAAGCATAAGAGCAAAGTTCGGTCCAGCCCTGCCACCTTCTGAGATGGTTTGTTTCACTTTACTATTTCTAACTGCTGTGTCAGAAGTAACCCATTAGCATTAGCTGTCTTTAGAGTCTGCAGCCATCCTCCTGTTTTGATAAATGCAATGTTAATGTATTATTCTAGAAAACAATCCATGGAAAGCTACGATTTTGAACATAGCATTACCTCAGCTTCAGAGTATGCTATCACACTAGACTGCAATGGTTTAGTTTATAGATTTATACAATTCCTTTCCTGTCCTTTGACAATGACCTATTTTTAGACACACATCACACTGAGTGGGTATGTCACTTGATAGAATACCATCCTGAAGATTCAAGTCTGTCATAAATAAACATGTAAGACAAACTGGTACGTACAAGTTGCCTCTGAGACCTGCTTTCAAGTCCATTCCAGAATGCAGTGAATGAAAATCATTTCAAATGAATGTCTGCTGGTCTCTGCCATGTTTCTTCTCTGAGAATTGCACATCACAACACAGTCAAGCATTTCCAAACAGACAGCTCTAAGAAGGGACAGAGGAAGACAGAAAGGAAACCTTCCACTAACCAGGTGCAGCCCTTTCCCAGGCTCTCCCCATTGCTGCCTCTTAGTGGGGAAGGTCTCTGCTGAGACTCAGCAGATGCATCTATTCTGCAGAAGGGAAAATTACCACTTAATTAGAAAAACAAATAAACAATAGCAAGACAACTTGCAATAAGTATTATTCTGAGGAGACAGCAGTTGGGTTCTGGGGGTTTTGTTGTTGACATTTTTGTTGGTTTTTAACTCCACCTAGGACATATTGCCTAGCAACAATGGGAGAACCCTTCTAACAAAATGAATCATGCAGGTATTGGCTGTTTATTCCCATGAAGGGTTGTGTTTCCACCCTGTCAAATGACATCAAGGCCATGTTGCCAGAGGCATTGGGAGTTTTGACCTCTAAAAGGCAATTTTCTCACTGTCTGCCCAGAAATGTAACATTTTTCATATTGAAGGCTTTTGTATCATATCTTGTAGGCTTCAGATCTATAAATAACATACTAAAATTCTCCAACACAATAAAGCACAGCTATTATCTTTAGCTATTAACACTGTAAACATTAAATATCACAGAGTTAGCACTCTATTAGCATAACTATCAGGGACCACAAACAAAAAAAAAAAAAAAAAAAAGAGACGCAAACCACATTAAATTGCATGACCAAGTTTAATGGAAACGAACAGAACCCAGAACTTGGTTCATACAAGTTCTGAATTTCAGAAAGAAAATATCCACTAGCTCACCAGGTACGCATGCAAGATTAACTTTGGGTTTCCTTGCCCAAGCAAGTCCTCCCTTGATTTCTTAATGGAGCTATTACAAAGAAGAGTTTTAAGTTACAGGATGGACTAACAGCATGTAAACAGAAAAGCTAAGACCTATTATTGGCATAGAATGCAGAAGTATAATTCTCACCAATAAATGGGCATGTACAGTGTGTGTGTCCTCTCCCAAATGAATTCTTATTAAAAGCTTCCTATATTTTAATTGCAGCAGCTCTATTAAAAGCAGAGTGAGCCAGTGAACTTTGGTCCTAAAATTACTGCTTTCTCAGTTGCTCTGCAAAGGGTGAAATGCAGCTTGTGACAACTAAATTTATCCAACAAACAAAGTTAACTACAGCCTTGTACACCAATATTATGTTTTTCAAGTAAGGCGACAATAAGGAGTCCCACAGCTCTACAAGCCTGTTCTGCTAACTGCTCTGTTCGATACCATCAGGGGGTTTGTTTGCTTGCTTTCGCCCACATTAAAAGAGTCATCAAAACTTTAAGAGAATCACCATTTGCACGCCATGGAAAGGCAAGCAGGTTGTCCCTGAGAACAACAGCATTTTCACAAAATTATTCTTTCTTGAGGGTGATGGTTGATTAAAAACTCACCATGAACCAGCAGTGAGTGCTCACAGCCCAGAAAGCCAAGGCAATCCTGAGCTGCATCCAGAGGAGCGTGGCCAGAACGTCAAAGGAGGTGATTCTCCCCTCCAACTCTGCTCTTGTGAGACCCCACTGGCAGTGCTGCATCCAGTTCCCAACACAAGAAGGACATGGAACTGTTGCAGCGAGTCCAGAGGACTGGGGCATGTCCTCTATGAGAAAGTTGGGGTTGTTCAGCCTGGAGAAGGTTCTTCTGTGTGGAGACCTCACGGCACCTTCCAGGGTCTGAAGGGGCTACGGGGAAGGATCTCAGATACAGTTCCTTCATCAGGAACTGTAGTGATAGGACAAGATAGTTACAGATGGACTGAATATTAGGAAGAATTTTTTCACTGTGAGGCTGGTGAGACACTGGAACACATTGCAGATTCCCCATCCCTGGAAGTGTCCAAGGCCAGGTTGTACAAAGCCTTGAGCAACCTGGTCTAGTGGAAGGTGTCCCACCCATGGCAGGGAGTTGGGACCAGATGATGTTTAAGGTCCTTTTCAACCCCTTAACATTGTGTTATTCTGTGATGTTCTCAAGCTTTTTCACAAAATTATTCTACACAGTTTACAGAAATCAAAGCTCTACATACCAAAACAAGTACTTCTGGTGCATTCTTCAGACTGAAGATTTTAGACTACACAAGTAGATGGTCAAGAAATTAAATTCCCAGGACTACAAATCAACTTCCACAATCAGAGACAATCTACAAAACAATGAGGTGTGAAATGAGGTAGAAACACTCTTAGTGGGCTGGGTTTTATAAACAATCATTAACTGTTCTCAAAATAACAGAAAGTAATCTTGAATGATTAAGTAATCATTTCCTAGATATCTGTATTTTGGAACAGATATTTTTGCTATGTTCTTCAACAACGTGGTTTTTTTTTTTTTAATTTATAGAAGTATAAAAGCTCAAGACAAATAATTGGTTAGGACTTTTTTTATATAAAAGCAAAATATTAAAGTGCTTATTATCCTATTCGAGGAATTTACTCACAACATTTTATTAGAACTGACTCCTATACTGTGCATTTTCTATCCTAGAAATGCAGTATAGCTCTTAATCAACCATGTTACTACTCTGTTATTTTCTATAGGCCACAAAGAAACAGTAACACAATTTCTGTTCCAAACACTTGACTTAAACACCTATTTCTGGGAAACCAAGTGTCAGCAGTGTTGGCACCCTACTCCTTGGAGAGACAAAAAAAGAAAAAAACCCCAACAGTTGAGACAAGCTTACCATGCTTTGCAATGCAGTGTGAAACTCCAGAGCTTATGGGTAGCTCTACGGCTAGATTTATTCACCCACACTGAATCCAGCTTCTATATAATCTTCTTTCAATTTGGCTTGTTGAGAGAGACATTCGCCCTTATTATCAGTCTGAAAAAGAAATTAACTCCAAAATAAACACACACAAACACAGACTTGTATATAGAAATTAGGTATTTTTCATCAAGTTTTTGCTTGAACCTCGTTACTATAACGCAAATCAGACACATCCTCACCAAAAGTACGTGTTAAGTGCATGGCTGATACTGAACTTATAAAAAGTATATAGCCAAAGAGAACACGTATTAGACACTTCCACATGTACTTGAAAAACAAAAACGGATGGGTGGGGTGGGGAGTGGGAAGCTTGCTATAAAATAAAACCGGAATCTAACACATGTCATCTTATCATTTCTCCTGAGGACTTATGACATAACTTTATCCCAGCACATAGATATATCCAGAGCTGTAAGTGTGCTCCAAACTCCAGCCCTAGAACCAAGTGCCCTTAGAAGAGCAGGCAGTCCACACCTCGAGCAAGGTCGGCAGCAGGACAATCCCCAGGGATCTGTGGAGGTGCTCTGCTACCGACATGGAGAAAAGCAGGTGTCAGTCCCACCTCCCCACTACAACGAGTCCGGCTGACAGGAGAGCAAGCCCTTAGAATTCAATGAGGAAGAGCAGAGAAAAGAGCTCTACAGGAAATTAGCCAAACTACTGCTGTAACTACATAAATATTGGGTATTTCTTCTGTGGTAGAGCCACAACAGCAGAGTTAAGTGCAACACAGGACCTAAGCAGATTTATAACTAATTTTTAATTAACGGAACCCTAGAATATACCTTTGTTGCTACAATACTCCTGAGAGCCCGGTAACATAGATTAGGCTACCACACAGGCATTAATTAGAAACAACACTCGGTGCCTCTCGGAGGGCCGCGCTCTCCCGGCAGATCCCACGGCCCGTGCCGCTCCCGCCGGGAGTTGCGGAGAGCCGGGGTGGCCCTGCGGCCTCGGGCACTCCTGCCGGGGGTGGTCCCAGGTGAGCCCGCCCCGCCGGACAGGCCCGCGGGCCCCTCTGCGCTGCCACAGCAGCGATGGGCCCTGCAAGGCGCTGCACCCCCACCCCGAGGGTCCCGCTCAGCCCCCGGGGCTGCTCGGCAGTACCGGACCCCACAGGGACCCCCCAGCGCCGGGCGCATCCCTCAGCCCGGGGCGCCGCTCCCCTCCAGCCCCCTCAGCCCCCGAGCAGCCGCCCGTCTCCACGGCAACGGCGGGCGCGGGACGGGGACGGCCGCGGGGCCGAGGCGGGAGCGGGGCCGAGGCGAGGCTGAGGCGGGAGCGGGGCTGAGGCGGGAGCGGGGCCGAGGCGAGGCTGAG
>VZTD01001444.1:354263-460047 GCA_013397725.1 Rhagologus leucostigma | reverse complement strand
TTTTTGTGGGGGAGCTCCAGAGGGAGCTCCCCCTTTACCTCCCCCCCTCCCCCCAAAAGTTTTGGGCACGATCTCCTGTGTCTCTCGGTGCAGTGTTCAGTACAGCAGCGTGGAGGTGTGTGCAAATATTTATGGACTTTTAATTTTGGAGCCACCGANTTTGTTTTTTGTTTTTTTTTTTTTTTTTTTTTGGTTGAATTTTACCTTTGGGCATACAGTGTGTTCAAAAGAAAAAGGCAGAAGTTGAGTGACCGGGTGCGTTGCTCGCTGGTGATTTCCCTGACCATCAGTAGGGAAAGGCATTTGGGTGACGTGAAACTTGCACTAAATAGACTGGAGACTGCCAGAGAGAGGCGGGTTGCGGGGGGGGAGANTCTTTGGGCTGGGAGCACGGCGTAGGCAAGTAGTCTCGCAGGGGCTCTGCAGGCAGACCCGAGCGGTCGCCGGCCCTGTTCAGACAAAGGTAATTGCCCAGTCTGTGGCTGTGCCCCTCCGGCGGCGCCGGGCGCAGGCTGCGGACGCAGACGCTGCCCTGGAGTCACGGGAGCGCCGGGGGAACTTCTGGCCCGCAGAGCCGAGGATGGGGCGGTCGGGGGGCTGCAGTGGGTGTACCCCTAGTGGGTCTGCTGGTCCAGAAATGAAGGTCCCTGCGGAGGAAGAGCGGCTTCCCCGAGGCTCCCGCAGCCCGGGAGCAGCGGCGGTGCCGGGGGGCGCAGCCGGGCCCGGCCCTGCGGCCCGACCCGCCCCCGCCGCGGCTCCCCGGGAGAGCAGCTTCATGGCAGGTCCGTAAACCTGCCGTTTTCATTTCACGTCTTAAATGTGCATGAAGGAATTAAACTGCACGAGTGAATAACAGCATTAGTTTCAATTAATTTTTATCCTGGCAACAATAAACTTTAGAAACAAAGCGCTTTTACATCCTTAATTAGTCTTGCTTCCCATCTGTAGTCTTTTAAGTGCCTGCTCCTTGATTTAACTTTGTCCCTCCTTCAGAGCCACCTCCTTTTTTATTCTTTTCCCTTTTTTCTCGTTCCCCCTTCCAGACTGCTGCCTGTTTCTTTCCTGCAACCTTTCACCTCCCTTGTCCCTATCGGTCTGCTCTGCTGTGTGCAGTTTATTTCTCCTGTATTTTCCCAACATCAACAGCAGTATTGGTTACCACGGCCCCAAGCTATGTGCAGAGGTGGGAAAGCTTCATCCGCCCAAAACTTCTTACACTTTTGAAGTCTTTCTTTTAGTAGGATCTGAAATGTATCATCTAGAGTGTGTATTAAATGAACAGTATTCCTGAAGGCTTTAGAGCAAGAAAGGCAACACCCTGGAAAATTCTGCAGTCTTTCAGCATTCTCTGCCCTAGGGTTATAGCCCTGGGCACGGCGCTGAATGGAGCTCTTACAACTGCCTTCTGTTTACCTTTTATGGTTAAAATAACAGCTTAGCAAAGAAGCAACTTCATGGAGAAACGATTCAGTGAAATCATCTCAAGCTGTAGCAGCATAGCTAGTTTAATCACCCCTAGAGAGCTGAACAACTGTGAGCACAATGGGACACAAAATCATTTTGTGTGTAAATGAGCATGGCATTGTGATTATTTCACTTTGCATGGGCAAATAGTTTTTACAAGCAGTTAGCTTAGGAAGGCAGAAAAAGATAAGCTGGCTCTGAAAGATCTTGGTGTGTAATGTTTGAAAAACTAAATATTCACATAATTTGGGAATCAGGCTCTATTGATTTTGCCTTCAGCAGGTTCCTGTGTTACTTATTAGAGCAGGGTTATTGCCTGTGCCACTAGTTGGGATGCTGTATCCTGTTGTAGGCAACTAAAGAGCAAGGATTATTTTACATGGTTTAATAAATGAAGTTTGTTAGTGTTTCTGCGATATTTACCCTTAAGGTTTTAATTTTCACATCCATATTAGAAAATATGTGCATAAAGACTTTCACTGGATAAATACATTTAGGATTTTGCTTTGTGCATAAAATAAGTACATTACTCAGTGTGATGAATTTTAGCTGTGTGCTGCATTAAGAAGAGGAAGGAGTCATTAGAAATAGGGTTACAGTACCTTAAGAAACAGGGGGTATTTATTTATTTTTTTTGAGCAATAATGCCCTTTATGTAGTGCTTAGCAATTTTGCCTCTTGATAATTTGATCATACAAAAATGATTGAATTCCACAACTTTAATAAATATCTAGGATTCATTTTTTTTAATATGAATCCTGTCCAGCCAAGGGAAAAGCTAGTGTTTCAATTCCCCTTCTCCTCCTCTCCCCCCAAAAGCCAGTGGCACCCTCAGTAAGTACAAAAAACCATAAAAGTTTGAGAACTATTTTAGCTTTCCAGTGATTTTCTATAATTAAGTGTTTTTTCAACACACGCTCTAGCTGAGAAATGCCAAAAGCAGAGGATTGTTCAAAAGGTCCCTCCAGTGAATAGTATAAATTAAATATCTAGTGTGTGAGTATGGCCTCACTGAGAATCTCAGTCTTTACAGATCAAGGAATTTACTGGTATACTAACATTAAACAAAATCCTAAGATAGCAGCAGTGTTTAAATATGCACAAATAGATTCGTATCACTTGATCTTTAGCTATCTGTGCATATTTTAAAATTGAAGTCTGTATTTCAAGACAAATGGTTAAATGTAAGACACATTTACAGAGGACTGGAAGTCCTTTGATTTCATTTGGAAATTGTAACAAGGGGTGCAGATGAGCTCTAATTAGACTCTTGTTTTGTGAAACTGCATGAGATTTATTGCTAAGGCAGCCCTGTACCGTGCGAGGTCTGTACCTTTATCATTAGTGATAATGGTTGGGGTCTGAACAAAGACAGGGTTGACATTCAGCCTGGATCTTCTGACCCTTTCATTTAAGTGAAGGAGTAGAGACTGAACATGAGTTTACAGTGCTCTTTGGTAGGAAAAAAACCAGCAACCTTTGTCTGTGTTGGCAGACAGATGAGTAAACAGGTTGCTAAAATACTGTAGGTACTTACATACTAAGTTGTTTTCAAAAGTTAGTTGTTATATTTATGCTATATGACATATTTACTGAAGGTTGGCCACAACAAGCTCTTGTGGGAAACAAGAAAGCAACGTCTTCAGTCATGAAAGGATTCAGTCACTTTCCGTGAAGGTGGTGCTGTAGTAAAAATGTTAATGCCCAATTTCGCGTCGGCTGACATAGAAGTCCTAGGACAGAGTTGGCATTTGCTTCGTGTTCAGTGCAGATGTCCATCCAGCCTCTGAAGAGGAAAGGATGTGGATTCATAATGGGGTGATGTATTTCTGTGCTGTAGATGCAAGAAATTCATAGGAGCTAGCCAAGATGAAATACAGTAAATGGAGATGTTGTGATGACTTTGTGAAGCTGTTCAGATGTATTAAGATTTTTCAGTCCCTTTCTCTATAGCTTGGAAATTATTTTACAAAGAACGTTGCTGATTTATGTTCATCAAGTGGCATAGTCGGGCATCTTGTGCAAAATACCGCTAAGAGAAAGGCAAGACCAGCTTTAGATTTCTAAGAAACATTGTGAAAGTAGTGTGGGAGAAATAGAAATTCACTTTGCAGTGCTGCATGTAAAGTGCTTGTCAGATGTTAGGAAGAGCCTGGGTGCTTGGTAGCATGCTTGAATTACAAAATACCAGGAAAATTAGATTATATTTAGAAATGTCTTCAACTATAATGTTTTGCGTATGTTGCTTTCCCTATAAGGGGGAGAATGGATGGACATTTTTCTTAAACTTTTCTAAAAGGGTTTTTTTCTGTTTGACATGTGTGCTGTCTGCACCGATTGAACTGAAATCAGCTTTGAGACACACGTTTCGTGCAGAATAAGCTGTGCTTTTCTTTAGAAGAGAATTGAGGAATTTTCTTTTGCTTGGTTGTCCTGTTCATTTTTAAGACATTTCAGTATTTTTAGCTTTGATTTTGCTGAAAATTTTGGGACTCAATTTAGTAATTTTGCTAATTTTCCGATATTTTTAGGGCAGGAAACCTTAAGTGAATTGTGGAATTTATAATTTCACATGTTAGATTATGCAGTACTTTCTAACACATTTTGTCCTGAAAGCATGGGTCAGTTTATATATCTTTCTCTTTTCACTGCTTCTAGGTATTAATTGCTTTCAGTTTGAAAGCTTATTAGTTGTTTAGGTCTAATATTAAGGCTTAACTGAAAATTATCCATTTATTTCACAATTATTGAAAGTAAGCCAGAAAATTGATCTTAGTTTGATGTCAAATTTACTACATGTATAAACTAAATGCCTTAGGTACTGAGGAAGTCACTAATTTAGAGGTGTCTTGTTACTGACACAAACTTGCAAAAACCCCCTGAATCCCAATTCACAAATTGGTTATTCGTTTGTCAGGGGATATTTCACATCTAACACATAAGCCCGCGACCTTTAATTAGAATTTTGCAGTTTGTTTTATGCCCCTGGAGGCTGACACCTTGAAAATTTTTTTCTTGATTTCTTATTGCTAATAAGCATCTTTCTCTTCCCCTCTGGTACTTAGAAGAAAATGATGCAAATACACTTAATTACAGTGGTGGCAATAATTTGTTAGCTGAATATGTGATCAGGCAGATGCAAAAATGATCTGATTAGATCTGTGATCACACTGGAAAGAAAGGTAACACACCGCTACATTTAAGAGAAACTGTTCTTTTTGCCTTCCCATTGCAGGAGGGAAGAAGCATGTCCCGTCTGTCTCTAACACGGTCCCCGGTTTCTCCTCTGGCTGCTCAAGGAATTCCTCTCCCAGCTCAACTCACCAAGTCCAACGCTCCCGTGCACATCGATGTAGGAGGACACATGTACACCAGCAGCCTTGCTACCCTGACAAAGTACCCAGACTCCAGGTAAGACCTTGGTGTGTCCAGGCTCGCTGCCCGGTTCTGTTCACTGCATGTACCTGTGAGGAATACTTCAGTGCGAAGTACGATTTATTATATATTCACCACTTATGAATAATTCAGTTTCCGATTTATACAGTAACTTCACTGGGGTTCTGCAGAAAAAAAGGCCTGTACAATTTATATATTATTTAGAGAGTCTATTCATTTTCTCTCTCAACATCTTCTGCGCTCTGCTGATACGTTTGAAGCACCTGTTGGTGTGCTGCCCTAGATTATTTCCAACTGTACCAGGCAACTTGTTTCTTTCAGATTTAAGGGGAAAATTTGGTTTTTTCTTCCTCAAGGAGAAAGAATGGTTCTACTACTGTGGGACTAATGGATGCTTCTGTTGGCCAGCCAGAATCCTGACCTCACTGGTAGCTGTGTGCCTCAGCAGTCAGTTCCTTTGGGCAGTGCCTAGCTGACCCACTCTGGCTGCTGCAGCTACAGACTGGGTTGGATTCCTGTGTGTTTAAATGTAGTGCCTTGTGCTGGATAGGTTGGTGACATGTCTGGCAACATCTTTATAGATCTGGCCAGTATTATCTCAGGACAGACTCCACATATGCCAAATTAGGAATAGAAGTGGCATGAGATTATATTTGTGTGTGACAGGGAGTCTCTTTATTGTTTGCCTGGCTGCCAGTCGTGCAGGGTACTGGGCCCCATGAAGGACGGGAGATCCTGGGCAGCATGGAGGGCACTGCTGTGTTAGGGGTTAAAGCACATTCATCAGAGCAGGGTTTTAAGAGGTGCCTGATTTTGATTTACAGTTATGATCACTCAGCCAATTCAGCTTTTTGTCACTGAGGCTGCTCACGGTCCAGAGGGTGAGTTCCAGAGGCTGCGTGTGCGTGTGAGTGCCTGGCACAGAGCCGAGGGCAGGTGTGGCTGTGCCGGGCCAGGGTGCCCAGTGCGCTGTTGGCTCCACAGCAAACCAAAGCCCAGATGCTGTTGCCGGAGGTTTTGTTACCTTCATGGCCAGCATTCCATAAGAGAGAGGGAATTTTTGGTTTTTTGGTATGACAACCAGTGTAAAGATCTAGTTTCATCTGAAGATTTTTCTTTTAAAAGAACTAAAGGGTTTTGCAGATTTGGCAGGTTCCAAAACAATAAATGACATTTATGGAGACACCTTGAAATGCCTCTAATATCATAGAGCGTATGGCTGTGATTTCATTCCAAGGAAAGGGAGCTGCTGAAATTCTCTATGGAAAAAAGCCCAATTATTAAAATACTTACATTTTATGGTCAGACCAAATCAATACGATTTTTTTAATAATGTCTATGTGGTACTACTTTAATCATAGAGAAGAAATCTGTGTAGTGGCAAGAGATTTATAATGGAGAAACAGACAAATGCTTCGTAGTATTAAAAAATACAGTGAAGATTTAGCAGTTGTAATAGAGTGACACATCTGTTTCCACGTTTTAAAATATCGCTGCTGACACTATTTTTAAAATATGCCCCACATCAAACTTACTTAGTAAAAGCTTCAGTTATGGAAGCTTTGGGAGAATATCCATAAATTCACAGATTTTATTTCAAGAGAATAGAATACTGACCCAAAATACTTTTTTTGTGCTTGATAAATAACAAAAGCATATTTCTTCAGATTTTGAAAGTGCAAAATTGAACAGAGCTCACATGCTGCGTGCTGTTTTGCTGTGTACTGTCTTTCGTTCGTATTGCTGTTATCTCATAAGGCTTGAATGCTTTTTCAGCTGCTCTGCTCAAACTTCAGTTCTCACTGAAGTAAGAGCTTCTAGGATGAAACCTGTAGATGACTTTATTTTTATAGCAAAAGATGACCCTTCACCAGCATCCCAGGTAGGACATATTGTTCGATACATTTTGAAACTGGATGAAGGCTACATCTTAATTTATTATCTTTTTTTTTTTTTTTTTTTCAATATTATTAGTTTTTCCGCAGTGCTGCGGGGGTAGACTTAGTTGTAACCCCCTCAGTGAGTCTGGCCTGCTCGCATTCCTGGTTAAGGCAAAGTACTTGCAGTTATTCCCATGGGGATGGTTGGGGATGGTTGGAGCTCCTGATGCTGCTTCACTGCCCTGTTATGCATCTTCCATATGGCACAGACTGTCTGTGCAGAGGTGTGGCTGGAAGGGGATTCCCAGGCCTGTCACAGGGCAGGAGGAAGGAGGTAGTTCCTCTGAGCAAAATACCTGGCAGCAAGGCCGGGACACTGCTGGCTTCTGCTCAGAGCTAACATATATGGCCACATAGAGAGGCACGGCTATACTGATCCACATGCTGAGCTTTCTGGATTATTTTAAACTGCGTTAAACTCTTGGTTTGAGCGTGAGTTTAAAAGCTCCAAATCCAAGAAATCACACAAATTTATAGATTGTATTTTAGCAAAAGATGTAAGCATATGCTGAAATGCTTTGCTAAATCTTAGCTGCAGTCACATAAAATAGTTTGTGCTGACTGAAATTGAAAACCGGGGGAGTAAACTTCCTTTTTATTTGTTTTACAATTTCTATTGCTTTCTCTGTGCTCCCAGATCCTAAAGAGCTTTTAGTTTGTAGGCTTTTTAGCATATACTGTACTTGGATTTTTAAGGACACATGGATTGTGAGCATGTGTATAAATGCAGCCTGGGTCTGCATGCAAAGAAACATCACATGCTGGTGGAAAACAAAAAAAGTAAATCACCAAGTCGTGTTTAAACTTCCTCAATATTTTGAGGAGGTCCAGTCCTGTTCAGTCCTGAGCAAACTCAGTTCATGTTAACTTCAGTGAGAGGGAGGAGCTCCCAGCAGCTGGCCAGGTCAGGCCCAGCAGGAGCAAGTGTAGATATGACCAGTTCCTGCCTATACCTGCTCCACAGTCACCCCTCTGGTGTGATACAAATGGCACCTGACAGCAAGCAGCGTGATACATTTCTTACTGTGGTCTGATAGGAGTGACTGTGCTCTGCCCACTCGGCTGGCTCCGCTTGGCTGTGCCAGGTTATGTATGTGGTTGGCTCTGATTTGGGGAGGAAAAGGACCCAATTCGGGGAAATCTTACTCAAGTTAGTGAATGGCTATTAATGTGAAGCCAGAGGCCAAATCTTTCATTTCAGAGATCCCAGAGTTGTTTCAGAGCACCTTTGACAAAGTCTTTGATGTTGTTTGTATTAGTGCAGCTGCTGTGATCAGAACTTTTGTCCATTGATTAAATTTGCATAAGTAAAGGGTGCCAGATTAGGCATTAAAGGGGGTAGATATCCTCTTTCCAGTAAATTTTTATGGCCTACATAAATTCCCTTCTCTAAAGAGGAGAAAACATGAGCAGGCACAACTGGTGTGACAAAGAAGAAGAGGGTTAAACAGCCACTGTCAAAGGTGGTTTCTGAACCACTCACACACACCCGGTACTCTTGCACACCTTCCCAGTTGGCTTTTTGAATTAAACCGCACAAAAGAAGAAAAAGCTGGCCTTTCAGAGGGTGAAAGGCCAGGGAAATGAGAAACAAAGGAAGAAATTGTGATCAATAACAGCATAATGATGGTGGTCTCAGAAATTACCTCACAGATAATATTATTATTCCCACATCCTATACCTACTTGAGGCCACTTTCCGTGCATACCCAAAATTGCCATTGAAGTCGACAAGCTTTGAAGGTACAAGGAGGTTGATGTTGTCTTACCTGGATCTGAGGCTCAATTTCAGTAGTTTGTTTTCAGCAAATTCTCCTACTTGAACTCCCAATTCTTGTAGTTCGGAATTACAGGTAAAAAAAAACAAACAACAAAACCAAACAAACCAAAAAACTCAACGTTGAGTTCTAGTGACTCTTACCATCAGCATCTTATTTCTATAGTAACTGGCTAAGTAGACAAATTATTCATCTCTGTAGCACTTCGGCTGGAAATTCCGTTCCTGGTTTCACCCAGAGGACCTCTAAAGCAGCCCCTTCACACGTTGACACTTGGATGTGGATTTATATGACAGATTGTAAAGGCTGCAAAACCTCTAGCACATCTACAAAGTGAGTTGCAGATTGTATTTATCCTACGGAGTGAGACAGTTTTTACAGTTAGAAAACAAGCCTGCACCAAAAGTCCAAGCTCCTGACATGCAGTCAGGAATACCCAAAGGCATTGCCAGATCCCCCAATCTTAGTCCCACTGAACTCTGGCAGATATCTCACTGACTTCAAGCAGAAAAGAAGTAGAACCTCCAAATCCCTGTAGACCACAGCAAGCCCCAGCTTCTTGATTTCACTGGGAATTTTGATGCCACTTTGCATTTTTTTTAGAAAGCAGAACAAGATTTTTCATCAGAAGCCTGTCCTTTTCACAGTCCTGAATAGTGTTTCTATCTCAGAGAATTGCTGTGAGCTCTCTCTGAGTTGTGCTGCTATACGAGGTAAATATATTTACCTTCCATTCTTGGATGGTTTGTATTTGTGTATAACCCTCTGTTAAAGATACTTCCATTTGCTGTAAGAGCTCCTGCTTTCTGTGGCGTTGTTTATGACAAAAGGGAGCAGCAATAATTTCCACTGAAGCACTGCTCTCCAGGTGGGAACAGTGTGGGTGCACAGAGCCCAGAGAGGCTCCCTGATGGTTTGTGGCACTCGGGGCTTGGGAGCTCTGCTGCAGCCTTTCCCCTCTGGGAGGATGGAGCTCCTTGGCCCTGTGGCCCAGGGCAGCTGAGCCAGTGCCAGCACAGTGCTCCTCCTGATCTCAGCTCTTGGGCACCTGGGCTCTACCACCCATCTCTGGAGCCTGTGCCCTCCAAAGAAGACCAGCACAGGCTTTATTATTTGCTTCAGAAACTAATGACCTCTCTACAAGACAGTAGTTTTCCAGGCATATCCCTGCCTCACTTTCCTCTGAACCCATGGACTTCTTTGGTGATTTACAAAGGAGTCCCCTAAAGCATGTGTCTTCTCCTCTGAATGTTTCTTGTCAAAACACATTGTCATTCTTCTGACCCACCCTTAGACAAGCTCTCCTACCAAGTGACCTGATTCTAGCTACTCTCTAGGTATCTTTGGGTTTTAATTCACCTGCGTTTTCCTCCAGCACCTCCATCTCTGTGGTTGTTGGAGCTTAGCACTGACACCTGAAACCTGCTTCTCCCCCGTCCTCTGCAGCCACACCAGGCTGGACCGAATTCAGGGGAATTCTCTGCTCCACATTTTAGGACCCGTCTGTTTTCCCTGATGGAACGTGATTACTGACCCTGTACAGCTGAATACAGTGGTTTCATAGCTCAGACACACCTACTGAGAGCTACAAGACAGATTTTCCACATCATCCTTTACATGAAGGGCTCCATACTGAGCCCCACTCTGCACTTCTTGGGAGGGAGCAGGGAAATTCTTAATTTGGATATATTCAGGATATATGCAGATTTAGCAGGCCTGAGAACATCTCATGTATCTTGCTTGTTTATCCAGTGTCAGTCTTACAATAATTTATTTGCTAATTTCTCATCAAATCTGTGTATTATTGAGGTTATTGCCTGAAGACAATGTCCAATTAGCAAATTTTGTCACTTACCCCATGCTGGCAGTTAGGGTGTAAATCAGTGATTAAACAAGGCCTCTGCTCCAGACAGGTTAAGTGGGGTGAAGGCCAGATATGTTCCTGACCAGCGAGTGTTGGTGGCTGTGAAAGCACAGCACAGTTGAGGGCAGATCCCCATGTGGAGCAGTGTCGGTTCTCCTGGGCCAGCACAGCCTCCTGTCAGCCCCGTGCTGCTGCAGTCCTGCACCACCGCAGTCGCCTTCATCCGGACTGAGGTGTCTCCCGGATCTCTCCGTGCTGCTCACCCACCCAGCAGCTGTGCAGTGTCCGGTCCCTCTTCAATCCCTCCCTCATCCCCCACACGCTCTTTCAGGCACGGTGAAGGACATAGGGGCACATTTCACCCTCTGTAAGGCACCACTCTTCCCACCCAGGTCAGCTGTGGAGTGCCCTGTTTGTGGGGTGACACCAGGCCCTGGCAGTCCCAGGCTGGGGGCTGTCGTGTTACCCAAAGGCAGTTTCAGTCAGATCCAGCACCCCACGTTCCAGCAAAGTGCTACAAAATGTGCCTGCATGTGAGCTGCAGCACAAAGCTCATTAATTTTAATAGCTGTTGTGAACTTAACCCATACACAGACTTTTAAGCAAAGCACCTGAAGAGGCAGGAGCAAGTGTTTTCCCTGCACGTTGGGAATGCTCTGAGAGGCAGATTCTGGGCACGGTGCGGGAGCACTGCCACACCAGCGTGGCAGCTCTGCAGCGAGAGGTGAGCCTGCCGGGGCTCCCCGGGGCTCTGCCCTCTGTCAGGCAGTTGGGTGTATGCTGCAGATGAGAACAAGTAAGGGAGCCAAAACCCAGCGGTTTTGGTTATGTGCAGTGCCTTTTCTGAATTAACATATGAATTCTCATAGAGATTAACATAGTTTCTGGATTCATATCTTGCACCTGAGATTTAGAGATGAATCTTTTGAGTTTTTCTTATCTGGTCGTTGACTGAGCACGTCTCTCTGGTTTCTAAGGGAACTTTGACCAGCAGAACCCATAAGATAAAAACCCAAAGGAGGGCCTTTCCCGCTTCCCATCCTCTCTCTCCTCCCAGTCTGTCTGTGGATGTTGTACTTAGTAAAGCAGGAGTTGGAGCAAGCGAAGGGTTTCCCTTTGCCAGGCTGCTGTATCAGGTGGTGTAAGCTGAACCTGTCTGTCCCCATCTGCAGAGCCAGTTCTGTACAGGTGCTACATGGCCGAGGTCACACAAGTCCTTGCAGCACTTTGATAAGCTCTGGGAAAGGTGTGAAGTGTTTGTTCCTACAGGCGTTGTGTCCTACAGCACTGTGTATTGCTGCTTGGAAACATCCAGCACAGCTCCCAAGCAGGGGGAGGACTGGCCAGAGCTGCTACAGCTTTAGCTGCTCCAGTCCCAGATGCAAGAGGAGGAGCACATGGCTTGGCCTCTATGGAAAATAAAAATAATCTGTAATCGGGATGTAATTACAGCTGGGAATGATGATATTAGATACCCTGTCTCTGTCTGTCACTAACTGGAAAAAGTCCTGGATGCAGTGTCTATCAGAGCCCATGGAAGAAACACACTGGGATAGCAGATTTCCACATGTTCCTGTGTTGTTGCACAGCTGGAGCAGTAGTTTTGGTGGTAAAGGAGAATAATCCCCCTAACCCTGCATCCCATTGACTTAGGGAGATAGGAAGGAAGGAATTTATATGAAAACTGATTCTTCAGACCTGTATGTGTCCACCTCTCCAGGATCTCCTACTAACTGGCATGTAGGGAGCCACAGCAGAGCTGAGCTGTCTGCTGTGATAAAGATATTTGCTCCTTCCTGGACTGGATAACCACTACCTTGCCCAGCCACAGACTGGGAACTGCCCACAGGCTCTGGAGAGGAAAGCAGAGTTTAGCCTTTGGGAGTGCAAATCATACTGTAGGTGGGTGCTGAGGTTGGATCCTGTCAATGAATGAATTATTTGTGTGTTTACTTGGAAGAGTTGAAACCTTCAAGAAAGTACTGCCTAGCTGGTCTCCGATGAACATTTTTTTTCAGAAATTATTTTTTCTCTGTGTACCTTTACAGCCTGGGTTGTGTGGAGTTCTAAGCGTAAGTGGTGACTAGGAAGGGACAGACCAAGCTCCTTATGTGGAGGAGCAGATAACAAATCAACACTCAGATGACTTAGAGAAGTAACATGGTTGTGGTGCTGTGCCTGGCACAGGTTGTTCAAAAATTTGAGAAAATTGCACAGTCCTACCCAGATAGCAGCTTCCTTGCCTCAGCTAGTCAAAAGGAAGAGCAGGCCTGTCCATGAAGCTGGTGCAGCCAGGCTGTGGGCAGGAGGGGTGTCTTCGTGGCCTCTGAGAGCAGTCCAAAAGATGAACACTGGATGGTGTGTCCAGTACCTTTGGTGCAAACCCCAGCTGACCTTGCCTTGTTTTCTGCTCTTCCCTTTCGTGTTCTGCGATGACAGCATGACTGTAGCTGAGTTACGCTTACCACATTAGTAATTCCCACCCTTCCTACTAACAACAGGTTGAAAACTAGTCTGGTTTACTAAAACAGACAAAGAGAAGCCAGCAGGCAAGGAGACCAGAATTTCAACTTCCTTTTTCATTTAGCACTCTGTATTTATATCAGTTTCTCAGGTTAGTTGATCAGGTTTGGTTTGTCATTTGTTTTGCTGCTGCTTTTGCTTACCACTTACCTGACAGGGCACTTTGGTACCAGCAGCATAATTTAAGTATTTTTCAGCAGTCAATTTCAGGATGGTAAGAGGAAAAGCATTGGCAGTGTATTGTGAGAAACCACTCCCACAGGATACTGTAGAAGTAACTGTCTCTTCCTTTAGTTGCTGCAGGTGGAGGCTGTTTCCTGCTCAACAGTGTGGTGTAAAGTACTGTGAAGATGCTGTACTATGAAGTGCAGCATCTTTACACTTCAAGCAAAGGGGGATCTCCTTTATTGATTGCTGCTTCGTGTGCTGTGCATCCAGCTCCCTCATGGCAGGGAGAGGAGTTATGTAAAGATGCAGGTTCAGTAGCTTTGTACTGGAAATCGTGTCCCGAGGTCACAGCTCACCACCACACCACTGGAGCTGACGAGGCGTTACCTCTTCATAGTTGGTCTTTGAACACACATCACTGGTTTTTGTCTTTTGATTCATAAACTTCTGATTTATAAAGACCCTGCAATGGCAAGTAGACCTAGTCTGCTTAGGGGGATATTTCATGAACTACTTAGGAAGTTTATAAAACAGACTCCCTAGGTTATGAAGCAAGAGGGTATCTGTTTTGTAAGGAACATGTTATGAAATGAATTTGTCTCTAGGCCTAACTTAATTATTTTAATGATCCCACTGGCGGTTGTCGTAGGTGTCGTTCTGTGTGCATATTGTGACCTACATGCTTGCGATCATCTGTGAAATCTAAAGATTTAAGAACACATTGGACCTTATTATTTCCTTGCCTCCTTCCACTGAAATGAATGGAGGTGGTTTGGATATTGGTCTGTTGGGCCAGGTCTCTCTTCCAGTGAAGTCAAAGAGAGTTTTACTGTAAGCTTAAATGAAAAGAAAACAAGCCTTATTGTTTTAGAAAATGAGCCTTCTAATAATAGACCTGGCCAAAATCCTTAGTGTAACCCTGTTGTCCTCTGCAGAGTTACACCAGGGATCGAACTGGTGTGCTGTGTGGTGAGGAGTTACAAGAACCTGAGCACTGCAGTAAGATGCTTCTGCTGGGTATCCAGAGTGCTCAGTCTCAAAGACATCTGAGGGAGTAAAATCAACAGTCAAATGAAGACAAAGTGTCCTGCCCTGATGGATACATGCACAAACCTCTCCTGGCCTTCCCAAAGACGTGACTCTGCTGGTTTTGAAGGAGTTCCTTTAAATTTGTATCTGTATAACTGAAATCAAAATTAATCTATTCATGGGTTAATGAAATCTTTAAGAACAAAGTGCATATTTAAATAGAAGAAATATGCAGGCATGCAAACACATGATTCATATGTGAAAGCAGAAGGGAAGCTGGATCTCTGGAGCACAGAGTATCAAGCTGGTGTGGAGGGTGCCAGGTGGGAGCTGATGCAGGCTGTACCCCATGCTGCTGTTGCCCCATGAACTTTGCTAAGTTTTTGTTACGTGAAATGTAATAAATTGATGAGCATAGCTATGCCTTGCAGTACCTCAGCTTGTTCCCTTGTGCTGTTCTGACATTAAATGCATAATCTGATGACAGGGACAAGTATTGTCAGTCACTCTCATCGCTGGTATAACTCCACTGATACGGAATTACACCAGAGGTTGTTGCCTTTCCCAGCCTGAACTTGTAGCTGGGAGAAGCTGCAGAGCTGGAATTAAACTCCAGAGTTACAAACTCACATCTCCGTGCTCTGTCCACCAAACTGCCTTCTCCTTCCTCTCAGCTGCTGTGATTAGCATGTACTTCAGTGTTTTGATGCTTAAAAATGAAATTACATCTGTAAAAACTTTACAGGGGTTTGTTTTTACCTTGCTTGCTCTCACTTGAAACTCTGCCAGGCAGGACAGCTGTTAGCTTCACAAGTATGCCTGACTGTGTTCCTTCCTGATGCAGGCACTGACAACTGCCTGTCAGAGCTGGGCACGAGGACACAGAGGCAGAGCAGAGGAGTTTGGTGTTCACCTCTACTGTGTTAAATTGACTCTACTGCAGTATGGTATGCGTTCGAAGGCTAAAATTGCTGCTTTTTTATCTGCTGAGGATCACATAAAGCAAAACCTGGGAGGAGTCCTGCGCATGGATGCTGGGAAGCTACTGTGCAGCATTTGCACCGTTCCTCTTGGACAGACTCAGAAGGGATCAGTTGGCAAGCACTGGAAACTGAGATTTGCACCATAAAGCTGAAACGCTGAAGGAATCCCAGTCCAAAGGGCAGGCTCCCGTTATGCCTCCCTCCTAATGGAGTGCAGATGCTGCCAGTGCTGCAGGTAATCCATTTAGATCTGGGAGACGCTTTTGCAGCAGCAAATCTCTCTCTTGAGAAAGCGGACAATGAAAATCGGGGACTCTTTAACCTCTTTGGTGTCATACTGCATTAGGCCAGCGATTTGTACCAGTGCAGTTTACACCAAAGGCTGCAGCTTTGGCATTTGGGGAGTGTGGTGTGCAGACTGCTGCCTAAACTCTGCCCTGGCAAAACTCACATACAGTTCCATGGGCAAATTTGACTAGTGGAACTCCATGGGAACCAGTACACGAAAGTAGAGAAACTGGGTCCTCTGCTTGTGCCAGGGTTGTCTGGGAGGGAATGAGGGCTGAATTTGGGCCAGTAGTACATAATATTGCTGTTGAATGAGGAAAAAAATTCAGTGACTGCTTTGCAATCTTACAGAGGGGGGAAAATAAAACTTGGAGTTACACCAGTTTCAAACCTATTTCTTCTTTGTTTCACATCCAGTTGTATTCTGTTTGCAGGCATGAGGGTTAAAATGGGGGCCTGCTTCTGCTTCCAGTTAAATCAGAGGTTGTTTTGGCCTTGACTTCACTGGAACCAGAATCAGACCCCTGACCAGAGTATTGTATTTAAGAATTAATCTCTCACGTAAGAAAGTCAGGTTCAGCTTTCAGTAGCTCATCAGAACTCAACAGTTAACAGTTTACGTATTATTTTGAAGTTTTTGATGAGCTTAGTTCTGTAGGGCAAATGTCCTCTGTGCAGCAGGTGTATTGCTGTCTCCTTCCCAGGTGTGGGTTCCTTCTCTATAGCCCGTAGACAGGGGCTCCTTCTTTTTTTGGGAACGAGGCCGTGGAGGTGGGCTCTTCCCAGCAGACGTGGTGGTGGTGTGTTGCTTCCTGTCTGTCCCTGCTCTCTGGCTGCAGAAGCGAAAAACCTGCTGGAAATTCTCTTTGTTGCTGCTCATCTGCCAGTGGCTCAGGCTCACGAGCAAAAAAACTTACACAAGTCTTCCTACTTGGTGTGGCTCTGTGGGTTTTGGGGATTGTTTTCTCTTCAAAATAGCTTTTTAACAAGTCATTCTTGATGTGTTCAGTTTCTTTAAATGAACAGCCAGGAAAAATGCATTGGGTACAACTTAATCAAATGTAAGAATAAACAAGAGAACAAACATTATTCATTCATCATTTGAAGCGTGATAATAAAATATGGATAGGGAGAGCTGGATGCAACTTCCCAATCACACACATGCTTGTAGAGAAATAGGACCAGTGACAGTCTCCTGTAACTTCCTGCAGTGTCTTTGCCCCAGAGCAGGTGCTGATGTGAGCTGTGCTGGAGGTGTGCAGTACTGTAATGCAGCAGTTTTACATCCTGGGACTGGGCAAAATCGGTGTAGTTTACTCAGTGGAGGACAGAAGAATGGGCTGCAGGAAAAGCAAATGGAGCAAGGATGTAAGGCAAGCCGGGTTCTTTCCAAATTAATGTCAGCACCAGGAGAGCTGTACCAGTTTAGTGGATCAGCATACCAAGGAAATGTCCGAGCAGCATGGGCAGCTGCTTGTAAGCAGAAAGCTGATTTATCAGTACCCAGGGAGACTGGAATCGTTCCTATTCACAGCACTGGGGAGTGTCCCAGTGCAGCACAGGCCAGTGTGGGCACCAAGGGTCACTGCGTGTCCCTGCTCAGCCCAGGCCATGCAGAGCTGCAGAGTCCCAGGCAGCTTGCATCTGGGAACTGTTTCCTGTGAATCTGGAAATAAAGGAGATAATCATAGGAAAAAACTGCTCAGCTTTCATGTGTCTGGGATTAGAAATTAAAGGGCTGTGACTCCAGTAGGTTAGACATTCTAGCTCATTTATGTGAGCAGTGTGTACCAAAGCCAGTGTGTTGGTTGTCACTATTTGTGCTTTGTAAAAGGTTGTGAAGCCCTTGAGTCAGTGACATCCCTCTTTCTCCTCCTGAAACATCCTGGTTTCACAGCACCCACACATGCAAAAGATGTGGAGGGCCAGACTCACACCCTGAAAGGGAAATGAGTTCCATTTGAACTTCTCCCTGCCTTCACTGAGTCTCAGCGGGAGTTTCACTCTTGACTTCAACGAGCGAGGATCTAGCCCATTTATATTCTAATATAACTAGTGTGTGCATGTTTTCACTTCCCAGCATGCCCGGTTGTACTGGGGTGTTGGTAATGCAAGTAATGTCCAGATTTAGTCTGATTGAAAATCTTAGTAAAATGCTGAGTTATCCTCCACTGGAAGTTACAGAAAGAGGGTGAGCAGCAAGAGAGCTGGTGTTTGGTGCAGCCCTGCTCTCACCGGGGCCCTCGTAGCACCCTGATTAGGGGAGAGGGATGGTTAAAGGAATAGCAAGAAAAGACTTGTACAGGCAGGAATGTTTTATTTGAATTGTGTATTTCCTCATGTATTAACAACTTAATTTTCTTGAGTGTCTGCAGCTCGAACAGAGTTTGAGCTGCAATGAAGTTCTTGCAGGATTGGGATCTGTGGAAAAGCAGGGAACACTTTGGGAAACTAAGATGCTAGTTTTGAATTTTGTTTTAAATTAAATAATTTTTGTTCTGAGTTGATTTTCATGACCAATATTAAATGTAAATTATGTGTTGAGAAAACGTTAGAGGCCCAGAACCCTCACAGGGCTCAAATCAGAGCAGCAGGAACAATGGCATAATAGAAACAGGATACAATATAAATTTATATTAATGTTTTTAATCTTTACCAACTATTTAGGCAGAAGTTCAGTTAGAATTAAGTAAAAGGCACAAGGAGAGAAAAAATAACCTGAATGTTATATTGGAAAAAAGCAATAGTACCAGATATCCATCTTACATGCTGCTTTAACTTCAAGTGTAAGTCCACAGTTTAAAATAAAGAGAGGAATTCCCAGATAGATGGGTATAACCTACAGTGTAGCAACTTCTGTGTAGTTACTGGATCTCAGTGTATTTCACTGAAAGAATAGTATTCAGCTCCTGCCCTAAACACATTCTGTGTTTTGAAGGCTCATAGTGTATTGTAATATTATTTGGTTACTTTTATTAAAAATATGCAAGTCAGCCAGACTCTGCTGTTCTCACTCTCCCCAAATGGTTAGCGCTTGTTAGGAACAGAGGTGGCAGAACTGGCCTGTCTTGCACTACAGTAACAGCAGCCTCTCTGCTTGGACTGGGATGCTGTGGATCCTCACACCTGACATGGTCAGAGCCCTGTTCTGGTCATGGTTACTCCAGAGCAGCTCAGCCAGACCAAACAAGGCGAATCGTATGGTTAGGCATCATAAATCATGGGAGGCTCTTTGTCACTGTCTCTGGTGCAAAAGATGAACAAGCCATGTCATTGGCAACTTCTAGAAGTGGGAACTTGTAATGAAGAAGTGCAAATTGTACCTGTATTTGAAAGTTACGTTGTTTCCCTTGTTAAGCACAGCAAATGCTTTTCATGACTGATGAGTTAAATAGGTGTGGTGGGATGCTGATGTCTGTGTAGTGAAAGGGTTCTGTCCTCTGTGTGTGTCTCTGCTTCCCTTACCTATGGATGTAGTTAAGTGCCAAATTAAATGAAAGGATTCGTGATACAGCAATTAACATACTAGAACTGTTTGTTTAGTGATGTATTTTAATAGCTGTTAACACACTAAAATAGACAAACTCTTGAGTAAGGCAAATTGGAATCATCAGCCTGATGAAGAGTGTCCTGCCACCATTACTCGTGGCTAAGCAGCACTTTGCTCCTGTTGGTCACCCACAAGACACGTGGCAGCAGCCAGGGAGAAACTGGCTGCTGAGAAATTTGGAATAAGTGACCAGTGCTGATGGGCCTAATCCCAGTGAGGTGAAGGGTTTAGGGTTAATGAAAAGCTAGGAAAGGAAAGCTTACGGGAATCTCAATTCCCTTAGTATTTGGTCTGCTCGTTGTAATTGTTTGACGACTTCTCCTCCTCCCTATTGGGATGTGTGGCTGAAGGGATGCAGGGCCAGAGTGGCTCTTGACTACCAAGAGAATTTTTCGTTCAGGAAAAGACACAGGCTTCTCTGCCTGGATTAGTGTTTCCACTTCCTTGTCTTACCTGCTAATTTATGTCCAGCTGATAGTGTTTCTACAAATTAAGAGATAAGTGTAGTGCATCAAAATATGAATACACACACATTTCCAGGAAATTATGTATCAAAGTCATCTGCTGAAGTGTCTTAAATGTGGAGATAGGCTATCAGCAACAAGCATCTCTCACCCTTACCACGAATGCTTTGTGGTATTTCAAAAATAACAGGTAATTTCCACTTCAGTAGATTTTATTACCTGTTGCTCCAGTGGACTTTAATTGATAGTAACAGTGAACAGAAAACACAATTGTCCATGGCTTTCTTTTAACTACAAAATCCATTATATACCTAATTTTGCTTTTTTAGTGGTGGCATAGAAAGAAGAAAGAAAATCCTTCCAGAGCTTCCTAAGAATGATTCTGCATGGTAGATTATAATGTTCTTTATGGATTATTGACTTTTAAAAATACATGCTGATACTATATAGACTAGCTCTGATCTGTTACAAAAATAGATATTGTAGCCTGAACAGCAAAATATGAAGTATTAAATCTAGGTAATAGATCCTACAGTTCCTTCAGGTGCTTAATAGTTAATGAGGGTAATATCCTTCAGAAGCACAGCAAAGTGAGCATATGGCTCAAAAAACTCCTATGGCATTCCAGGATCAGCACTGGGAGGCAGGAACAGGAAGTTACAGGAGTTGGAGATGGATAAACATGTTGCCTTGTGAGTTACCTCCTTGTAGTGAGTTGACCCTGGCTGGACTCCAGGCACCACCAAAGCTGCTCTCTCACCCCCTCCACAGCTGGACAGGGAAGAGAAAATATAATGAAGATTCATGAGTTAAAGACCAGGAGAGATCACTCAGGAAATACCATCACAGGCAAAACAGGCTGGAATTAGAGATATTAATTGGATTTATTTGTAACAAAATCAGAGCAGGATAATGAGAAGTAAAATAAACCCTTAAAAGCACCTTCACCTCACACCCCACCTTTCCCAGCTCTATCTCCTACCCGATGGCACAGGGAGACAGGGAATGGGGGTTTTGGTCAGTTCATTCCCTATGGCTTCTCCTGCTGCTCAGGGAGAGGAGTTGTTCCCCCGGTCAACTCCTTGATCCGTGAGGTCTCTCTCACAGGAGAGTTCCCCAGGAACTTCTCCGATGTGGCTCCATCTCACGAGCAACAGCGCTCTGTGAACTGCTGCAACGTGAATTTTCCCCACGGGCACACAGTCCTCCCCGAACTGCTGCGGCGTGGGTCACTCTGCCACGGGGTGCAGCCCTCCCAGGACAGGCTGCTCCAGCCTGGGAGCAGGGCCCTCTCTCCACCGGGCCTCCCACTGGATCACAGCCTCCTCCAGGCATCCACCCGCTCCGGGATGGGCACCTCCCCAGGGCTGCGGGTGGATCTCTGCATCCCCCGTGGATCCCCAGGGCTGTGGGTGGATCTCTGCATCCCCCGTGGATCCCCAGGGCTGTGGGTGGATCTCTGCATCCCCCGTGGATCCCCAGGGCTGTGGGTGGATCTCTGCATCCCCCATCTGCGGGTGGATCCCCAGGGGCTGCAGGGGCACAGCTGCTTCACCATGGTCTGCACCACGGCCTGCAGAGGAATCTCAGCTCCAGTGCCTGGAGCACCTCCTCCCCCTCCTTCTGCACTGACCTTGGTGTCTGCAGAGTTGTTCCTCTCACAAGTTCTCACCCCGCTCTTCTCTGGCCACAGTTACAACTGTGCAGTAACTTTTTTTCTTTCTTCTTCTTAAATCTGTTATCACAGAGGCATTACCACCATTTCTAATGGGCCCAGCCTTGGCCAGTGGCACATCTGTCTTTGGAGCTGCCAGGGCTTGGCTCTGCCAGGCATGGAGGAAGCTTCCAGCAGCTTCTCACAGAAGCCACCCCTGTAGCCCCTCTGCTACCAAAGCTTGGCCATGCCAACCTAAAGTACTCCTCCACTCTTCTGCTGAGATTGGACCATACTGCTTGATGCTGTTGTCAGAAATGGAGGCTTTATTATCTCTGTTTGGTTCTCACAGGTCAGTTTTGTTTTGAACATCTGTGGTAGCTCACTTGTGCCATCAGGATTGACAGGTCTGGGGCTGAGTGATGCCAGGCAGTGCCTGTAGGGCACTGGCACCTGAGCCTGCCTTGCTGAAGGGTAGGTGCTTGCCCTAGCCATGTGGGAGTATTAGGAGAAGGACAGGGTGGCCAGGGTGGCTCGAGCCCGTGGAGTGGTGGGTGGCCTGTCTGACATCACAGGCTTGATGCCTGCGCTGCACTTGGGACTGGAAGCTGGTGCCTGATCTGGTTCCTACTTGTGCCAGAAACTGCTTTTGGGGCACCTCTCTGTGCCTTCCGGCACCTGTGGCTCTTGGGTGTCGTGGTTTGCAGAGCAGCAGTTTATAGCCGAAGTTCAAGACTCAGACTCTCACACACACAGTTTTTCCTCATCACTGTCCAAACAAAAGATGCTTAAAATTCTGCCCAGCTGAAACACCCTCCAAGCCAAGCAGACTGCTGCAGAGCAGTCTTAGGTGGTGAAGATATTGTCTTTGATTAAAGTGGAAGAGCTGCAGGGGCGCAGCCTCACAGGGTTTCTGCAGCGTAGGGCAGCCAGGTTGGGTGGGCACCGACCATGCTGCAGCTCCTGCCTCTCCTCAGTGCTTTCTTCTCTCAGCTGGAGAAGGGCTTAAAATCACTGCTCAGAGAGCAGGGAGGGAAGGTGTGGTACAACCCTACGACTGTCACGCTAATTGTAGCTGAAGTTTTAAACTGCGGCAGATCAGAAGACCTCCTGCAGGCAGATGCAACTTTTAGCCACGTCCCTCGCTGTACAGGGCGTGAGCGAGCTTGTGTCCTGGCAGAGGCAGTGCCTTCACACCTCTCTCTCATAACTAATGCCCGGCCAGAAGGCAGATGACACCCATCTGCTGGGTTATCCCTGTCCTCCTCTGGCCAGCCTGGCCTGCTTTTCAGACAGCCTGGGTGTTTTAAGGTACCTCCCTGGGGAAAGCTGCAGGTGCTTTCCCCGTTATGGTTTGCTTTGCTGGAAACTTGTGCACAAATCCAAACAGTTTTATAGAAATAATGAAAATAGGAAAAATGCTACTGGGAAGGTCTGACAGCACTGTCCACTGCCCACTCAGCCTGTGCTGCTTCAGCTGGGCTGTGGCAGTGCCAGCAGAGAACTGGCTCCTGGCACAGGCACTTCAGAGGCTTTCCACAGTCCTTTCGCAGCAGTTACTGCCTTGTGACGGGACTCCTGACAGACACAGCTATGCAGGCAGCAGTGCCAGACACAGTGTAAGGCCTGTCAAGCACCTCTGCTCCAATTCATGGCATTTTTTCTCTTCCAAGCAGATAACAGTATCTATCCTACCCACCTTGAGCAAATATTTAAGAGATAAGCAGCACTGTTTGTGCTCAGCAGCAATGACTGGACTCTGCTCATCCACTGGGGACGCTTTGCTAGTGTGTCCCGCAGGGCAGTTTTAGGTCATGCTCAGTGTCCTACCTCTAAACAACCTTCTTCTTCCCCTCTGTGCCATTTCCCACAGCCACCTCCTCCTTCTCCAGCTCCACAGCCAGGCCCAAAAGCCGAGGCAGCTGACAGCCCCCATAAAGCACAGGGAGGGCTGCCGAGCTTGTGTTGGCTCCGCCGTGCATTTGCTCTGAGGACAGGAGGGCACACAGAGGGGGCAGGTTCAGCAGAGAGGACACTGGGTGTAGCACAGACCTGCCGCGTGTTTGCAGGACCCACAGACAGGCAATTCTCCCTTCCTCTCCTGTCCTCCCGTAAAATTAGGAAAGAGACACATTTTAATGACAGTTCACTGAAATGTGCATTCCCTGCTGATTTGACACTGGGCAGAAAAAGTGTCTACAAAATCAATTTTTAATAAATGTAAACAACTAAATTATGAATGACAAAAATATCACTGAACAGTTAAATATTAATCATGTAATTACTTAAATTAATACTTTTAGTGCAATATCGTGCACAGGGTCTACAGTGGCCCCCACAGAAGAGGGACCTGGGGGCCTTAGGGCCTCATGGTACCACAGCCCCAGTTGCTGGTTGTCCCACAGGTCCCACAATACTGGGTGCTCTTCTTAAGATCTCTGGAACCAGATTTATTAGGAAAGAACTTCTATTTCCTATTCAAAATAAAGCTGTCAAGAAAATGGCTAAACTGGCCCAAACCAGAAAGCAAACTGCCCCACCTCAAAAACCTTCCTATCCCAAAGTGCCATGAAACTCCCCAGCAGCTGTGTGTGATGTGCAGACCCGCAGCTGTGCTCAGTGATGATCGTTGGGAAGACCAAAGGTGCTCTGGAGGGAGCTGGGGCTGCCAAAAGCCCTGTCTGCTTCTGAAATGGAGTTGGGAGAGCTGATGAAGGAGATGGTGTGTCGTGAGCTCTGCTGTAGGGGCTGGACCTCCTGCCCTGCAGGCCCCCTCTGTGCTCCTGCCTCAACAGGTGCTGCAGGGAGCCTGCAGGCTGGAAGATTGGTCACCAGGATTAAGGGGGGTGGGCAGCAGCCTTCTGTAGGTACTTGCGGGCAGCACAGGGCTTCTTTCCTTGCCCAAGAAACTAAGAAAAGAATTTACTGGCACTCTTGTTCTTGTGGGTTGGCTGGCTATGTTGTTTGTTTTTAATCTAATAAAAGAAAATCTTAATATCATAGTAAAATTGGTACAAAGCTAGAAACTCGCCCCTCGGCATTTTGGCGAAACATTATTGAAAATGTAAAAGCCTTTAGCAGAAACAACAGAAGCACAAAGAAACAGTAGGAATGGCATCAACAGGTTGTGTTCTGGCTCTTGGGAGAGACAGAGAAGTGCATGCAGCCAGGGCTTGAAGTGCCGGGCTGGAGGCTGGACACCAGCCCGGTGGTGGCTCTGTGGCAGCGGTGGCCGAGGGCAGGGACCCTTCGAGGGCCGGGGTGGGCAGCACTGCGGAGCAGGGACCAGACAGCTGGGAAGAGCACGTTGCTGGGAGGGCAGGAGCAACTGGGGAGGGAGAACAGGCGACTGGGAGGATCTGTGCGCTGGGCAGATGGTGTGAGCATAGCAGGACCTGGCCAGGGCGGTGGAGGCAATAGAAAGACACGCTTGGCATCCTTAGGCTTGCAGCTGCTGGACTCGATCCTGGCTCAGTCTGCTCCCTGTATGGAAATTAAATATTGGACACAGATTATACAAGTGTTTCTAAATTAGAAAGTGAAGCATCTCTTTCAAAAAGATGGGAATGCTGAAGAAGTGTTCATTGTTCAGACTCGCCCTTCGCTCTGGGATCCCAGTGCAGCTCTTTTTGCCTTGTCTCCCTTTCCCTGTGCCTCCTGCCTCTTCACAAGCATCACTGGAAGTACCACTCTTGTGTGCCATAAGCAAGTGACTCCTGAAAATGCCAGTAGCTAATGTGTCCACCAGTACAGTACTGGTTGCCATGACCACTCATAAAAACAACCATTGTCGGCGTGACTACTGCCCAGTCTGAGCTACAGCAGCTCCCTGTGACTTTTAACTCACAACACATGGTGGGTCACTGGAGGGAGCAGCTTCCCGAGGCTGCCGGCCAGACTGGTACCTCATTTCTGATTGATCATGGGTAAGTCTGTACAGTGCAAAGCCTGTCCTGTCCCCCTGCACTTGCTGACTTGCTGGCTCCCTGACAGCCTGAGTGCATTTTGCTTCTCTGCTCCCCTGTGAGGCATTTTGTTCTGGCCGCCAAAGACCCATCCACAGAGAGCTTCATGTCCCAGTGCAGAGCATGGAGCTACTCCCAGTCACTGTGCTCTTTTCCATAGCTTCACACATGGTGAGGAATCCTGTCAGGTGAACTGTCTGTTTGAAGCTGCCATTTGAGTTCATTTTGTGCTCTCGCAGCATTGCGTTTTCCGATGGACTTTCCAGGTACGGTTTAAACTGGCGAGACGGGAGAAGCGGGAGCACTTTCCACATGCAGCATTACAACATGCTGCAGGGAAGTTGGTTCTTGGAACATAGCAGCCCCCTAAAATGTCAAATAAATCCTTAAACTATTCATCACTCTGTTTTTGGGGTGGCAGTTAAGTCTTTCAACACTCTATGAGTTTCTTTCCCCAGCAGTAATTTTGCTGGTGAAGAAATACAGCTCAGGGCACTCCACAAAGTGGAGCCTCAAAATTCATGTTTTGTTTTCATTACCAAAAAAATGCTTTACTACATTAAAGAGTGGCCCATTAAAATTTTGTACCCTGTCTTCTCTGCACCCTGTCGTTGTTGGCAAACCTCCCCCCATGCCCGTGCAGAGCCGAGCAGCTTTGCTTCTGCAGACTGCACAGAGAAGGGGCAAAGAAGGGGAGGAGGGTTCAGCCACAGCTCAACTTGTTTAGATTTAAGATCTCAAAACTTCCAATAGCCATGCAAATTCACTCAGTAAATGTATGTACTGAACCTTAAGCTACCAGTGCTTGCTCTGCTTTCAGTGTATCCCAGCACAGCACACTGGCAAAGGAAATAAATTAACTGTCTGGTTCCTAGAATAAAATGTAACACTGTACACAGCAGTATATTTAACTGTCTTAGGCAAATGGCCCTAAAATAACAACAAAACCCAGTGAATTACAGGATTCTTAGTGGATCTTATGATTATATAAATCAAATGTTGCCAGGTGAACTGGTTGGTATTCTCTGATACTGTAGGAACGCTAGAGGTTGGAGAAAACGGTAAATGTTATAATTAGGGTTTAGGAGAGCACTTGGTTATTCTCACAAGTAACTCAGACTAGCTGTATGCTGGCATGGGCACGAGAGCAGGCAGTAAAACCTGGTGTTTCCTTAATTAAGAGGGCAGAAAGGTTTTCAGCAAAATTCCGTGGAGACTTACTAAGTCCAGTTTTATTTAATATTTCCACAGTTTATTTAGATAGAAATGGCACATTAATAAATTTGCAACTATATTAGCAAGTTAGAAGATCAGAGCAAGGTACAGCTGTGGGGAGCACACGAAGCCAGCGCCCAGGGCACAGCCAGAAGCACCAGCAGGGCAGTGGGGCAGCAAACCTGCCCCTTCCCAGCGCTCACATGGGCACTGGGGTCACTTCCAGACGCTCCCCACGCTGCTGGGCCTGAAAGCTCGGGGTGGGGTGGTGGCGCTGGGAGGAGGGAGGCAGCAAGACTGTGGCTGCAGCATTCGTCAGCAGTGCTGGACATCGCCTTGGGCAGGGTTTGATGAGTTTGTTTTCCAGAGAAGGGGAAAGCCCTGCCCTGGTCTCAGCGAGGGACAACGGCGGGGATTTCATGGGCGATTTGAAGGGGCGGCTCGATAGTGAAATCCAGCCAGCTGTGGGATAGTCTCTCTGGGAAATGGAGGAGTCCTCACTGGCAGGATTATTTAAGACTCGACTTTGAAAGATGAGACACTCTGCAGTTGGGAACAATGCTGCACTGTCAGAGAGATGGACTCAATTACTTAATAGGTCGTTGCTGTCTGTCTCCTGCGTTTTCCCTTTCAAGAACATATATTCAGCTGGGTTATTTCTCATGGGAAGACAAAGCGTTGTGAGAGGAGCCAGGCATTTGGAAGGGAGAGGCTGGAGGAGTGGCAGCCAGGCAGATGCCTGGTTTGCTCTCTGAGGAGCAGGCTCCTCGGGACTGGAAAAACCTGGAGTGATGTAGCTGATGTGGTCCTTTGGTCCCGTAATCAGCTGATCCCCTGATCTCATAGGTCTTGCTCCTGTTTTTTTTTTCTCACAAAAGATTTGCCATGGTGCTCTCCTCCTGCCAGACTCATCCCCAGGAGTGCTGGTGGTGGCACTGTGGTCCCACAGGCTGTGCTGTAGATGCTGCATGGGCCATTGGTTTCTGTTTTTCCAAAACATTCTGCACTGGATGGACACTGGCAGGTCCATACAGCCCATCTCAGTGCGTGGGCAGCCTCTCCTTCAGCACGGAAAGGCTTGGATGGTGTTTGATCAAATGACAGCCAAGCTGGAGGCAAGCTCATGGCCAGGAACCCATCTCTGAAGTAACGCCTTGGTTCTCTGTTAGCAGGACGTGGTGGACAGGGATGTGTAACAGAGCCAGGGACTCGTGTTCTCACCAAAATCACTCCGCCAGCCATGGGCTGAGCGTTCCAGGGCACTTTCCTTGTTGGGGCCATGGGCCTGCCTGGCAGCCCTGGCTGAGGGCAGCACGAGCCTGGTGCCAGGGCAGCCGTGGGGCCCTCACTGCTGGTGTGTCTCACTGCACACACACCCAGGCACCTACCCTCGTGCCTGTGTTTGTCACCAAATTAAGATCCTGCATTACCTTATGCACATTGAACTGATGCACCTAAGTTGGTTGCCCTTAAGCCCCAAGGCTGTAATGAGATTTTGTCTCTTTTGCCTATTTCTTTTTCTCTTCTTATTTTTCAGAATAAGTCGTCTGTTTAATGGCACAGAGCCTATTGTCTTGGACAGTTTAAAACAACATTATTTCATTGATCGAGATGGGGAAATTTTCAGATATATATTAAGCTTCCTAAGGACATCTAAGCTACTGCTCCCAGATGACTTTAAGGTAAGGAAAGCTATAGTCTGCAGTCTGTTTTTTCCTCCTATTCTGTCCTTTGTTTTGGTGTGGGTTGGTTTGTGTGCTTGACCTAAACACACTTAACGAAATGTTGCTGTTTATTTGTTAGGATTTTTAGTACTTGTGTATTACACCAGGGATGCTATTATTTAATAAATGGACCAATGGTTGTCATGGATACCAAGAAAAGTTAAACGATGAAGCTTATGGCTAAATCAGTTTTTCTAAACTAATTGTATTTTCTCACATTTTTCACTTATTTATCAGGGTATAACAACAATTAAGAAGCAACATCAGCAACTTGAACTTAGCAGGGTTTAATGCTCAGAATCTGAAAGAAATGTTTTAAATTTGATACTTAGAGGACTTGAACTGTGTAAATCTTTTTCTTGTTGGTATAAAAAAGAAACACCCTTAAACAAGCCCATGAGGATTTGTGTTAGATATAACCAATGCAGATACTTTGATTTCAGGAATTAATCTGCTCACAGGTAATGTCAAAATATTCTTGGGAGATGGAACTGACTGAGGGCTTTTTAAGGAGCTGGACATGTTTTGTATGAAATTGTGGTGCTGGTTGTTTCTTTGCAGGCCCTGATTGTTTAAAGGCTCTCCTCTCAGCCTTGTTTGTTTGGCTTTGCACTTAGGAAACTTCCAATATTGTCACCCTTATGTATGAAAATTAGAAGACAAAAGTGTCCAAACTGTAGATGACAAGATTCAACAAAAGCACTCACTCCAGGATGAAATGATGAATAAACTGGGATGGCAGATGGGGATCTACTCAGAGGACGCAGAGCATTGCTAGGAAGGAAAGCTCCTGCTTTCTCTGAAATGTCATTTCACTTTGTTGTCCTGGCTGGGCCACAAGATCGCTTGGTCACTTGTGACTGAGTGAGTCCAGAGTTGTGGTGGTGGTGGCTCGTGCTTTGGAGTACAGCTGGTCCTCATGCTGCAAACTCAGCCATTCTCACCTGAGTTAGGAGGATAATCATGTCTGACCCCACTGTGGGAGGGTCTGCAGCTCACATCTTGTCCCAGGGCAGGGGGAGGTTTTGGCAGTCCTGGGTGGTTTGAAGCTCCAGCCCAGAAGGGCTGTCCTGAGCACCGGTGTTTCTGGCAAGTGGCATATGGGCTGGTGAAGCTGCCCCGTGGGTTGGGGTGCTGTGGGACAGGGGGGAAGCCAGAGCACTGAGGGATGGGTGGGAGAAAACTCTACAGAGAAATGAGAGAAAACCTGTGTGTAGTAGTGAAGCTGAAGACCAGACCAGTCCCAGGGGTCGTAAGATGGATCAGGTAAAGGGAATGGATGGAGAAGTGGGAGAGGTGCCAGAGAGACGCTTTAGCAGCAGTGTTTGGACAAGCCAGTGGGACAAGGTGTGAGAGGAGGGGGTAGGAGAGAAGAGAGAGGTAGTTTGAGCTGATCGTGGCCTCGACCGGCATCTAGATTTCAGAGGTGCTCAGTAACAGAACCAGCAGGATTTGGCTGGAGCCTGGAGGGGAGAGAGCCCGTGGATGCCAAGGACTTGTCTGCGCAGCGAGCCCTGGCAGGGCTGGAGAGACTCGGGGGAGCCGGCGCTGTGCCCGGGCTCAGGCCGCTGTTCCAGACCGTCCCTTTGCATAGGGTTAACTGTGTTTTATTTAGTTCCTCTCTGGGAAAGCTTTAGAGCAAACCCCAGGCTAATGAGGGCTCAAGAACAAAGCAAAGCATTGCTAGGTAGGGAGTAACTAAATAAAAATGCATAGAAGAATGCGCTGTAAAGCTATATTAAAACTGCATTGTAAACGGATTTGACTTCACAGAAATCGTGTAATTTTGCCAGCATGATTAAAGTGACAGAAGACAATAATCAAAGGCAGCAAATGGAATCACTCGGTGTTTCTAAATGCAAAACTCTATTTAAGGTATAAAACCTGACAGCTTTTCCAGTGAGACTTGCATTAAATGTTCTTTATGTCAAACAAAGCATTATCAAGTGTTTTGAATATTTATTAGTTTTTACCCCTTAATTTAATCAAGCAGTTTATTAGCCTCAAGGTTTAGCCAAGTTGCTTTTCAACTTGAATTGCTGCTCAGATGGTTATTTTGGAAAGGTTGCAATGTTAGTACCACACCAGCATTACTGCGTTTGCTATTTCAGCGTTGTTTTCAGACTAAGTTAACACTGAAATGCAGAGAAAGTGGGGTGTGTGTTCTGAGGCTAGTGTTTCTTTATTATCAAGTCTGAGTAGTGTGTTTACAGTGAATTTTAATTACAGTTCCAACTACTACTAAGCCAGAACTTGAAAGTGTCTCCCAGGTCTTCCTGCTGAAAGTAGCACTCTTATGGTTCCTGTAATTTTTCTGTGTTTGGGGTATTTTAAGGCACATGAAGTGTGCTGAGGAGTGACTGTGAGTGTTTGGCTGGGTTCTGCTCTGCAGCCAGCCCGTGCCAAGATGGTGCACGGCCTGGAGCTGCTTCCAGCTCCCTCTGCCTGCTCTGGTTTAGTGTCCTGTGCGTGGAACACGACACTGTGAGCATCCTTCAGCCTTGAGCAGAGCATGGGGCCAGCACCCCCAGCTCTGCCACACTGCTGGGTGTTGGGGTGGCTGCCACAGGAGCCGCTCCTCCTCTGGTGCCCAAATACTCCTGCCTTGGTCTCCCCCACCATCAGAGGCGCCTCCCCAGGACATCGTGAGCAGCACATGGCCCCTTCACTGTCAATACCTAACTGCACACAAAACCAGGACCTGTTGTACCTGCTTGTTTGAGACTCACTCCCTACTCAGAGAGCATCAGTCAAAAATAAACATAGGCAGTGTGTATATTGTTACTCTCTCTCAAAGAGGGGAGGAGCANTCAGGGGGTGGCTGCCACAGGAGCCGCTCCTCCTCTGGTGCCCAAATACTCCTGCCTTGGTCTCCCCCACCATCAGAGGCGCCTCCCCAGGACATCGTGAGCAGCACATGGCCCCTTCACTGTCAATACCTAACTGCACACAAAACCAGGACCTGTTGTACCTGCTTGTTTGAGACTCACTCCCTGCTCAGAGAGCATCAGTCAAAAATAAACATAGGCAGTGTGTATATTGTTACTCTGTCTCAAAGAGGGGAGGAGCACAAAGGCTCAGGACATCTGAGTTATGTGGATTGCAGAGATCACCTGTAACACCGGAGTGACAAGGCCTAATTTATTAATAGAGTTACAAAATTAGTATGCTTGCATCTAAAGTCTTCTCAAACTGACCTCAGGAAATGGTGCAGTTGTCATTGTAGAAGTGAGCAACTTTCTTTCATAGCCAGGAGTCAGATCTTCACAGCACTAAAAATATAAAAGAAACATTGAGTCAGGATGACAGTTTGTTGTTTCATGTAATAAAGAACAGCAAGTGAAAAATGGACAGAAAGAGCCATTTCAGCCTGTTCAGGAGTCAACATTAGGTACAAAAATAAAGGATGTCTTTGGTACTGAGAGAACAGCGTCAGCTCCGTGGGACACATGGTCTCAGTCTCTGCTGGCTCTCTCTGCCTGGAGTAGCAGATCTGTGCCAACCCATTGGCACTGACATCGAAACAGCAGCACAGCTGGCCTTGAGGTCACACCTCCCATCTCCTCCCCAGGAAGATGTCAGCCTTTGTCAGAGGTGACTGCAGAATTCAGCCCCCATGAAATCCACCACAAAAAAAGCTTTTCTACCGAACAAAAAGCAGAAAATTACTTTGTGAAAGGCAAAAGGCTGCATCTTTGAAAGATCTGTTTATGTTTCCCGTGAGATCTAAATGTAGGCCAGAAGCTGTGGCTGGAGAAAGGCTGTGTGCATCCCACCTGCCTATCTGCTCCCTTTTTCAAGTCACCTGGCAGAACTTCCCCACTAGTTCCTACAACAGCCACAAGAAGTTGAAGACTCGTGGTAGCTATAAAGGCTTTTTGTGGTACTTCACAGAAAAATTAAAAGCTGTACTGTCTATCTCCCCTTTCAGTCCATCAAAGAGCACCCTGCTTGTGAGTGTCACTGGTGGTGGGAATCACCTTCGGAGTAAAATGCGTTTCCTAGGCTAAACAGAAGCAGCTCCACTATCTATCATAGTGCTTGGCTCTGGTACTGCTGTTAGGGAGCTGAGAACATAGAGGAATAATCCTTAGAAGAAATGGGAGATGCGTTAGTCCTGCAGGACAAGGAACTCCTGGGTATTGTACGAAATCTGCTGTGGAATGCTGCCTGCTGCTCAGCAGCACTGCACTGACGCCAGGCTGAGGCCTCTGTGAGACAGGGGCAGTGTCCACGTGCAGGGATCAGTGCTCGTGCGGGACAGGAGCTGTGCTCTGGGGCTGAGTTTCAGTGAACCTCTGTGCGCGTGGCCACCGTGGCTACTCCCTGCCTGTTCCAGTGAGATGTGCCTCTGTGGATGGGTCCAGGAAGGTTCATGTCTGCATCTGCCTTTGGTAACTTAGCGAAACTAACAGCATGGAAGTGTTTTCACGCAGTTCCTATGGCACCTCCCTGGCGAGGTCTCTTGTGGGTTTAACTCTTATACTTTACATTTCGTATTAAACTTCAGCAAATCTTCGGGGTAGGATTTGACATCTACAGTGCGAGGGTGAAAATACCTATGTCAGTATTACCTGGGCATCCGAAGCATTCAGTGCAGATAGTCCAGAGCTGGGCTCTCCCAGTCTGGTCACAGACCGACAGTATTCTGAACATACCCAGCGTGTAAAACCTGAAGGAGAGGATTGTGGGCTTGGTGTGTAGAGCCCATGACTCTGCCCAAGCACGCGATTTGGAGAACCGGACCGCCATGCTGTGAGCCGCTCATTCTGTGTTCCTGGCTTTGTGAAATCCTCTTCCCCTCCTAAACATACTGTCAGATTCCCTCACGATGCCCCGGTCCGTCTGTGCAGAAAGGCCAAATGTCCCATGAGAGGAGCAGAGTGGGGCGGGGCAGCCTTTGCTGCTGGTGGCTGTGGGCAGCAATGGAGTGGGGTCACACAGGGTGTCCCTTCCCAGCACTGTCACTGGTGGACAGCAATGAATTTCTCTTGCCTACAGAAGACACTTTTTTATCTCCTCTACTTGTTACTGTGCTACAGCACAACAAATTCCCTTTATTGGCACTGCCTGACAGTAGGTGCCCTGATTCCCTGACATCACCTCTTGGCATCAGCACACCTCAGTTCCAGGGTCTGTTAACAGGGCCCTTCTTCAAGTGCCCAACCCTTTCCATATTTGTGCTCAACCCAAGTGTGGCATAGACACAGGCATGAGAGTCTTACTTTAGAAACTAGCCCAAACACCCTGGCTCAGCCCAGGCCATTGTACCAGGTGCCCACCTTGTCCCACAGAGCATGTGATGCTCCAGCACAGCCCTGATTTCCACACAGCCACCTGAAGTGTGGCTGTATCATTCTGGGAACAGTAGTGGAAGAGCTGTTCTATTTGAAAGCAGGTTTTCTTCACACAAAATGGTATCAGAATGTAAAATTTATCCTGTTCATTTTAGGGCAAATGACAGCTAGCAAGAGTCACTAAAAAGGTTCAGTTGATGGGGTGGGCTGAGTTGGCTGTGGGAGAAGTAGGGGTGGTGTGATCCGGGTTTTGCTTGGATTATGGCATTGCTGTTTTGGCCCAAGGGTGCAGGACCATTGAACTCATGTGATTCAGGATACTGTCAGGCTAGTCCAAAGCCCAGTGAAGGCAGTCAGAGACTCTGTGATGTAATGGGCTTTGCATCCAGCCTCAGGAGCACTGTACCACTCTCTGCTTTCAGAAATGAAGGACTGGTTTTTCTATCGCTGTACGATCTCCTTCAGGTTTTACTGTTGAGTTTTCTTAGCACATATTCACTTGATTGATTTTACAAATAATATCTTATTTTATATTGTCCATAAACCCAGATACTCTAAAACTGGTTTTTCAAGACCTTCTGAAAACAGCAGATGACTTTCCATTGCCTTCAGAAAGCACTGGGTGCTCCTGTTCACTCTACACCATTACACTTTTCCTTAGCATTGCATTTTTCCTGGCTTGAAAAAGCAAGCCATGGCACCAGCAGATGCCCAGGTGAACATCTGGCAGTGTCCTGCACAGAGATTTCAGAAATTTTTTTTTAAATTTAGTACACTAATCTATGTAGGTTTAAACTGATCGCCTGTTTAGTATCCAGGGAGCTTCACCGGTGGACAGAGAAAAGCAGTAGTGGTTCAGCAGAGAGTGCTGGTTTTGGGGAAGGGTGAGAACACCTTCCATCAGAACACGAGGCTTTGGGGCTGATGCGGTCCTACCTGAGACCAGGTAGTGCAGCCAGCCTCCACACCTCTTTGCCTGGACTGTTCCCAACACCGGTTGTTGGTTGTTTGCAGCATGCTCTCTGCATGATTTCTTCTTTAATCTTCTGTTGTTTTCCATCTTCAAGCTGTCCCGTGAGAGTGTTTGTTGCTCTCATATCTTCCCACTTGCTCTTATCCCTCTTCCTCTCTGCTCCTCTTATCCTCCAGTCCTTTTTTTCTCCCTTAGCCGTGTGCACATTGTCCCAACCTTAGCAGACATCAAAGAGATGTAAAGGATTGTATGTCCCTTTTGTAAGTCGATCACCTCGCCCTGTCACTGTGAATATTCATACGTCTCCAGGCTGCAGGCAGCCCTGGGGTGCAGGAGCACCTCCACTACCGGTGGGTCAGTGGTGCCAAATTCGAGCAGAGCTAACTGCTTTGGTTCAGTAATACCCTGCAGCAGCAGATTTTACAGGTTAATTCCAAACCACTATGAAGAGTCGCACCTTTTTGTGCTGCATGTTCATTGGCCTTTGATTCCCCCTCCTCCCTGAGTCCTGGGGCAGCAGCACACCCGTTATTCTTCATGTAATTTTGGTGCCTGTTTCTTGATTGCTTCTTGTCATATCTTTATTTCCAGTCCAAGTTATTTCAGTCATTTCAGTCTTGATTTTTCATTTCATTTGTGTAGAACTGGCATTTGTTCCAGGTGTTGACCTCCAGCACACTCCACAAAAGCACCTGTGGTGCAGCATTTGCATGTGTAAAGAGGTGCAAGAGCCAGGAAAGCAAACACAGGTCTTTGCAGGAAGGAGCTGGTGCTGAGCCCTTTATGCTCCTCTTCCCTTCGGGAGGCTGGAGGAGGCTGTGGGGCCAGCGGGAGCAAAGTGCCCGCAGGGGCCTTCTCCCTCTCCTCCTGGGCCTGGGGGGCACAGCTGCTTCCTCAGGTCTGAGGATGCTCACACCCTTGGCCTCCATGTGCTCGCACGTATTTCAGCTGAGGTGGGAAGATCTGTCACAAACTGATGGAACAATCACTGAACTGCGAACTGGATCAAATTGGGAATCTGAATTGCCCAAAGCCCAAGTGAAGTGATGGACAAATGGCAGGGAAGAACTGCTTCTTTTAAGCCGTTGGAGCGCACAGCTGAGCTCCCAGCCAGCAGGATGGTCCCTACCTCCATATAATTTACCAGGCTCCGAAGTACCCTTTAAATACATGAATAGTCATGAACTGCAGGGAGCAGCTGAGCTGCTGTAGCTGAGTTTCAGCCTCAGCAAAGACAGGTGAGAAGTGAAGCTGAACTGACATCTCCATCTCGTGTCGTGGGCAAGAGGCGACAGCGAAGCCTGAGATCTGCTGTGAGATCAGAATTATCTGAGGCCACGAGTGAAGATTAGGGCTCGGAACATCTTCTCTTACATCATAGGCTTTGTTTATTGCAACCAGCTATTTTGATTTCTTAATCCAAGAGTAAAGCCTTCTGGCATTGAGCTTGTGGGATAATAAATGAAAGGATAAATCAGTGCAGTGGGAACTTCTCGGTCAGCTCAGATTGAACACTAACACCGTGTGGTTTTCTGTGGAGGTGTAAGTGTGTGGATACCTGTTGCCTTTGCTCTCTTGCTGACAATACATAAGCCTAAGTAGGTCAAACAGGAACAATACTCATTTTTAAAAGAGAACTATAAGCATTTCTAGTTTCTCTCCCTCTCTTTTTTTTTTTCCCCAGGACTTTAATCTCTTATATGAAGAAGCAAAGTATTACCAGCTGCAGCCAATGATTAAGGAACTTGAGCGATGGAAACAAGAGAAAGAACAAAGGAAACATTTCCAGCCTTGTGACTGCTTGGTTGTAAGAGTGACTCCAGATCTGGGGGAGAGAATTGCATTGAGCGGAGAGAAGGCTTTGATAGAAGAGATCTTCCCAGAGACTGGGGACGTCATGTGCAACTCTGTAAACGCGGGCTGGAACCAGGACCCCACCCACGTTATCAGGTTTCCCTTGAATGGATACTGCCGGTTGAACTCAGTGCAGGTAATGGCCTTTCCGTGCTGCCTCATCTGTTGCTGGGGTGCTTTTTTACTACGGCTTGTTCAATTATATGCAAATTATTTGCTTCTGCCCAATTACTTTCAGTGCTTATACTGCAAGGAAACATTTTTCTGCCTGGTGAGATCACAGTCTTTCAGGTTTTCCTAAGTCTAAGCAGAAAAATACATTTAGATTTTGTGTATGTTAGTGCCATGCTGGCCTCATAATGGTGTTATACTGATAAATGCTAATTTTTTTCATCAATGTATAGCCTTTGGCAGTTTTTTTTTTTTTCCTCCAAAGTGCCTCTAGGAAGAAAGAGAGAGTTCCAAAAACTACAAAAAAAAATCTCCACACCATTTTATAGAAAATGCAACAATGTGTAAATGCATAATTTATGTCTCACTCATAATTAAATGATGGTGCCTGCGGGATGGACTTAAAAAAATTGATCTCTGCACTTTTTTTTTTTCAAAAGGATGTTCTATAAAAATTGCCCAGAGTATTTTAAACAAAAATGTATTTCATTTTATACTCAGAGTTTTGACATTAGGTTTAAAATTAAACATACGAAACAAAAGAAGATAACTGGACAGATAGGTGGATGGCAGCAGGCGTAAATACGTGGTCTGTGTTTAGGCAGCAGCCTGTGGGCAAGCAGTGCCATTTCTCAGGGATCACTGGCACTGCAGCCAGAGCTCTGCTGGTGTGGCTGTCCTGGGGCTGTGGGGAGGAACCAGGTGATGGTGCCGTTAACTTGGGCCTTAATTAACACGGGCAAGACAGCTCTAGGGTTTTGCGTGTATTCGTTTGGAATACGCTGCAAATGCCCGTGTTACAGGACGTGAAGTCAACCTAGAGGGGAGTATTTCCCAAGTTGCCATCCTCTGCAGATGGGCTGTGGCTGCAGATGTGAACTGGGCTGTGGGAAATGCTATGGTTGTCTTGATAAACTCCCCTGTGGGCAAAAACCCACAGAAGAGCCGGTCCATGGACCAGGCTGGCCAGACTGGCTGGGGAGGGAGGTGCAACAGCAAGGGAGGACAAGAACCTGGAGCTCTTGCACCCGTGTGGTTGTTACACATCAGGCTCAGGCACCCTCTGTCTCCCTGGCTGCCAAGTGGCATCTTCAGGAGAGCTGCACTCACCTGAATATGTGAAGGTGGGTGGAGTCATTTTAAAAACATGACCCTAACGGTGGCCCCCCACTGCATGGGCAGCATTCCCCATGGGTTTGGGTGGTTTTTGGTTCAAGACTCCCAAGTGGTGTATTTGGTTGAACTTCACCAGGCTGTGGTTAATTTTGCACAGTCCTTAGCAGTTTCACACTTGGCAAGGTCTGGGGTGGGTTTGGCAAGGTTTGGGGTAGGCTGCCCCAAGCCCAGCGGGCTGGGGGTGGTCAGAGGCAGCTCTGTTTGCTGGAAGTGGGACAGGGAGGTGTCTCCATTGCTGTGCTGGGAGGAGAGGGAGCAGCTCAGGTAAGTGGGTAGGGAAGAGCATTTGTGTCCCAGCCACGCTGTCCATGGGATCCTGTTAGATCACACAAGGAATTAGAGTAACTGAAACAATAAAGGGTCACGGTGAGCCACTGACCAGCTCAGCACTGCCTGGCAAAGCTCTGGATGCCCACACGGTTGAGCACTCGGCTCTCTTTTATCCAGAGTGGTGTATCTCGTAGGATCCATGTGCTACATGTGAAGTAAAACACTCATTACTGTTATTATTTGAATGTGTTTTGAATTCAGTCAAAATTCAGACAGAATCAAAGAGTCTCTTTGCAAGTTCATGTTGTGGAAAAAATTTCTGTCAAAGAGTCTACAGTATAAGTAATACTATTAAATTACATCATTTTACTAAATGACATCATTTTACTATATAATTAATAGAAAGTGTTTTCAAACACTTTCTGGAAAATGATGCATTTCTGAGACCAAAGGCTGATGAAATCAGCAGCTAATTAGCATTGGCTCTGATGAACTCTGGTCAGCACACAGGCACTGCTCTTCCCCCTCCAAGGATTTTTTTGGCAAAACAATATTAAGTCAAAAGTTGGAAGTACAGTGAGGCGAATGCACAGACTTAAGGGAGATGAGTAGTGGTTGGAAGAGCAGAATTGCTTGCAAAGAATCCCAGAGAGCAACACAGGAAGCCTGTCTGCTGTTTGCTGAGGTGATACATTACTTCTGTCTCCCTATGCTCTGCTGAATGTATTTGGTAGCACAATTGCAATATTTATATTTTTTTTCCTATATTTGGAAAATATTTTCATTAAATGCTTTATTTGCAAGAACTGTGCATATAAAACAAAGAACGTCAACCCTAATAGGCAAAAAAATCCAGTAACTCCTAATTTTACACCCATTTGTAATTATATATAGGTATAGGTTTTTTCGGCTCCTTGCAACAGGTTCTGGTGGGAATCATGAATTTACCTTAGAGAAAATTCTGTGATGCTTGTGAATGTTGAACATGAAGTCTTCATAATTAAGAATGTATTTGTTAATATTCTGCAAAATTTAAATGAAATGCACTAAGTGAAAGGATCACTTCCAACAAAATCAGATGTGCTTGGAATATTGGAAGACAGCACATACTAAATCCTAGCACAAATCCTCTATTTAATAATGTGCATGTGTCCCTGTACAGGGGAGAGTCACAGCTAGTACTCAGTTTTTGGTATATTCCTTTTGGAGATTTTCAGGAAAGTAGCTCTGATTTGACTCAGAGATGGTCACTGCTTTCCCCCTGTCCGTATCTTATCCTCAGAAGAAATAATGTGTATAGAGTCAGATTCTCTAAATGGAATTTAAACCTGTCCATGTTCAAAATGCTGTTCAGTCTCATGCACAGAAGCACTGAAAGGAGCCTTTTCTGCCTAGACCTGAGCTCAGCCTCATCCAAGTGACACTTAAAACTGCAGTATTTAAACATCCTCAGCATTGTTTGCAGGATTTGGCCTGTTCTGTTTCTTGCTGAGAAAATTGATGATCCCAAGGTTTTTAACACCGGATTATAGCCTGCAGTCTGGTCCTTCCAGCACGTACTGAGCAAAAATGAATCGCTTTGTTCAGCGTGTGGTGCTCTGAGGTGTAATGTCTGTCTGGCCTGGGTGTTTGCAGAGAGGCTCCGTGAAAAAGAATCCTATTTTAACATGCAGCCTTCCATAGCTTTGGTCTGAGGCAAGCCAAGGGCACCCCCCTGCTTGTTTTGTCTTACAAGCAAATTGATTTCAAAAACTTTTTAGCAAGGATTTTGAAGTCCCGTCTCTCTCAGAAACCTTACCTGTCAATCCTCTGTTCCACTCTCCAGTTTGGTGGGAGAAGCCTCCTTTCCCACGGCTGGGTTGTCTCTCATCTTCATCCTGTCAGGGCTAGGAGCAGCGATACATAATACAGTCAGAACACATTCCAGCCTGTGAAACAGCAGCCTGCTAGTGTCTTATTCCTCCTTCCATCTCAGACTCCTCCTGCCTTCTTCTGAGCAGGAACAGTGTTGGTATCTGCACCCCGTTTCAGAACTGTAGGCCACATACAGCCCGGACGAATAAGAGAGATGAGAGCTTTCTTTATCTTAAATGTATTTTATTAACCCATTCTCCTGCCTCTTCTTTTCCTCTCTCCCAGTTCATTTTTCTTCCAAACTCTGGTGTGCTTTTTTGATCTTTCAGTCTGCAACTTTCTTGCAGTGTAGAGTATGTAAAAATCAGGGCAAAAGTCAGGGAGATTTGGCAGATGTGACTTTCTGAGAATGTTAAGTCCCTGTGTCCCAGGGCCAGGCAGAACTCCTCAGGCAAGCTGATTTTCAGCAGACTCGGCATGGCTTAGGCAAAGCTCTGCTGGAGCAGCCTCTTTCTTTTGCCTGTCCTTAGAGCCAGGGTAGCAAAAGTAAAACGTTTTAGTTACCCCTGAAAAGCCAAAGCCTGGATTAAATGCAGATGGGTAACACAGGCAGCCCCTAAGGAGGGATCGAACAGATTAAAACCAGCAAATGCTGCTGCCGTGGTTTGCATTGCACTACGACACCACCTTGGACACAGCTGTCCTTCCAAAATCATGTTTCTGGCAAAAGCAAAGCCAACACTCAGGCAAAAGAAATGGTGCACTAAGAAATGCAGCGTGGCCTCACGTGGGTGTGCGTGAGGGTGAGGGCAGCGCTCTGTGCGCAGCTCCTCAGTCGCTGTAACCACGGACGTGCTCACAGTGAAGCTGAACAGAGACCAAACTCCTTCTATAACCTCAGCCCGGGAAAGTACGACTTGACTCTGTCTGAAGGTATTGCTTAGACACTTCTCTAGGATGAATGAACAGGTTTGTAAAGGGCTTGGTCCAGGTCACTGTGGGTGCAGAGAGGTGTCACACAGGGCTGGTGCTGCTGTGACCGGGATCCTCAGGTTTAATAAACCACTGGGGTCACTTCCCTGTTCCACGTGCTGCCACAGTGGGAGCCATACCCTGGGTGAGGCTCTTGGAGAACAGCACAGGCTGCTCTCTTCGATGGCATTTATCAGTAGAGAAAAACACAGGAACCATTTTTCCAGGCTGCTGCCCAGGACTGAGGAGAGCCTGAGCGGGTCCTGCATTGTGACCTGCCCAAGGTGGATCTGGCATCTGCTCTCACCTGACTCTGGGAAAAGCCTGGTGTGTCCTGCTCTGCTGGGAAGCCGAATATCAACACGCTCACGCATGTGAAAACACGGCCCCGATCCCATTGCCAGGATCAGTATATCCTGGGGAAATGCTGTGTGACAGTCGCAGAAACTAAAGTTGCCTCTGGGTTCCTTAAATTCATGCATCTAAATTGCACCAACTTTTCTTTAGGAGTAGAAAGAGAAAATACATATTTGGGCAGTACAGATTAACCTCTTTCTTGGGCCAGAACATTTCCCTGTTGTCTACATCCTGGCTCTCCATCCTGTCCCTGCCATGCTTTGCTCCCTTCCAGCGAGGGCAAACAGCTGTGATTGCCACGAAGATCTGGTGGATGTGTCATTCAAACTCCTAATGCATTTTCATCTGCCAAGGAAGAGCTTCTCAGCCCCCCTCTCTCTCAGACTGTTCATATTACTAATGAATAATTGGCACTTTTTATTACAACTTAAACCTGATGCTGCTTTCTATAAGCAGTAAGAGAGAGCATCAATATCACCACAGTCCAGTATTTTACTATATAATGTACTAAGCTGCTCTGCAGAGTGCTTATTTCTTTGATTAATTTTTGTTTTCTACAGAGGTTTGCTGAGAGCGAGACTTTAATCACAGTATAGTAATTTAACAATAAGTTATAGAATTATAGCTGAATAATATTCATTCAATGAGGACTCGAAAGACTAAATCCATCATTTAGATCTCGTGCTACCGAATGGTTTGCTCACTAAAATTTGCTAAATACTAATCTGATTTTTTTCCTTCCACATTGCAGGTGCTCGAAAGATTATTTCAGAAGGGATTTAATGTGGCAGCTTCCTGTGGTGGTGGGGTGGATTCCTCCCAGTTCAGCGAATACGTGCTGTGTCGCGAAGACAGACGACCACAACCCACCCCAACAATCAGAATAAAGCAGGAGCCCCTGGACTAGACCCTCCCCGTGCCCCCTTTGTAACCATAGAAGTGTTTAATAGTCCCTTATGTGAAACACTAAGGATTTGCAAAACAGTATTAGCAAACAGATTTTGACTTTATGTTGCCAATTAGTGGTATTCTGAAACTACCTGTCACATAGCCAGCCATGGAATGCATTTGAAAAACCAGCTGTCCGTTGTTCACGGTGAAGTTCCTGAGCACACTGAGCGTGGCGGGTCTGGGATGTACTTTGGGCTGGCTAGCAGTGGTGTGGAACAGGCAGAGCTTCGGAAACCCTGGCCCTGGACTGAACTTCTGCAGCAAGAGCCATGGAAGCAGTGGAACAGACCAGCAGGAGCAGTGGTCCCGACAGCTGCCCAGGGACACCCAGAGCTGCGCTGCGGGGACGGGGGCGTCTGCGCGAGGAAGAACCCTAAAAACTGCACTGAGAATCTTCCCTGACTGCTGCCCCTCCTCCATATCAGATGTGCTTTAAACCCCCAACATCACAGTCACCTGGTGATTGTACTCACCCACATGAGCAAATGGCTTATTTTTATACTGCGTTTCCAACTGAGGTCTCTCTCTGTGAACAGGATCCAAAACCAGAAAAGGACCGATTCATAGTCACTGGTGCTCAGTACTAAAAACCCCCCCACAAACCAAACAAAAAAAGTGGCAAGAAATTAGACAGGCCCACTTAAGGCAATATTTACAACAGTAGGGATCTGGAAGCACAAAATAAAATGCTAAATAAATCCGCCATCACACAAGGGTCACATACTCAACATGGAGCTGTAGCTCTTTTAAAGCCAGTCTTGTTTTGACACAGCAACTGTTAAGTTTTGCATCATCAAAGAAGCGTGTTCTGCCAAGCAAGCCACCCCTTGTTAATCATATACTAACCATGTTAGAAGCCCACATTTAGCAGGAAAGTTTAGGAATTTTGGACAAGCCCATTCTTTATGGGTCTGGAATTCTTGCAAAGAGTTGTTAAAACCCTGTATCGCCATTGCAGGATGAAAGCAGGCCACCTTTTGTTTAAATTGTTTTAATATTCTAAATTATTATTAAAATTTGAATTGTGTAGCTGCCCTCTATCTGTGTAACTTTCTCTGTAACAAAGTCGGGTCTGTCTGCAGGAGGGTCCTGCTTCTGCCGTGACTTGGCACTGACTCATAGGGCTTCCTAACTCAGGAGACAGCACCGTATTTGCAGGTGCAAGGTTATAAATAGCATTCTGCTAAATCCTGTTTATTGCTGTTTAGCATGATTGGGTCCTCAATCACTAATTCATGTGTTAATCACAATTTAGTTTCTCCCACATTAATTTATAGAATACTGTTGTAGATGCTGAATTTTAATTAAACTCTTTTTAGATGCATAAATATGGCCATATGGAACAAGGGACAGAGTATTAAGTGGTCAACAGTTCTTTAATGCAAATTGATTGCAATCAGGCAAAATTTAAAAGTCATGTTTAGTATTTTCAAAAGCAATGAGCTGTACTGACTATCCAAGGTAAAATCTAGGCAGGGGTCTAATTTTTGGAAAAGTGCTGGATACCTGTCCATGGAAAATCAGACCTCTGCAGGTTTTCTCACCTTGGTCACCCAACTCGGAAATCTCTAATGGCAATCCTGGCCGGTTGGCCTGCTACCTTAGCAGAACAGTTGAGCAAATCTGTCTACTTTAAGAGTTGTAAAGTTATTTTATTTTGTGGTTTTATACTTGTACGACATTCTAAAGTCGCTAGGCATTGCCATATTTGAATATATGGCACAGCATTCACCTTTGTATGTAAGATATCTGTAGAATTGTATATTATACATTTAATATTGTAAAGAACTTAACGTATAATTGTCATGTATTTGTGTATGCACATTTCTTATACAGTACTTCATGCCATAAACATTTCTGTAAAGTAAATTAACAAAAACAAGCACGTAGGGTGGAACACTCACTGTATCTCCCATGTTGTTTGAAAGAGGTGAGGATTTTTGATTGCGTCTTCTCCAGCCTTTTGCTCCATTCAGCTTGATGTAGCCATGTCTTACAAAAAGATAAAAGTGTTTTATTTATTACTTTCATACCTTTAAGTCCAAAGTATCCTTCAGTAGTCTGTTCAGGTTCTTGTTTTTATCCTGTATCCACTCCTGCCCTGCCCTCCGGCACGGGGTGAGCCAAGTGCTTCTGGCAGCGCATCCTGTCCGGTTCTTACCTCTCAGCCAGGGAATAAAGGTGATATTCCATCCCAGGGGCCTGCTCCTGCCCCTGGTGCTCTCCCCAGGCAGCTCTGGGGAGCACAGAGTGGGATGGTGCTTTTACACATCTGTGGAACGTTGGAAGTATTCGTGGTTGGTTGGTCGGTTGGTTTTTCCTCAGTTTGGCGTTTACTGTATTTTTTTATGGCTCAGTAAAGCAGCTCCCATAGTTGGGGCAGCTTTGCTGAGGTGGCATTGGAAAAGGTTCCAGGCTGCGCCAGCCGAGTTAAATGTGAACTTGAGATGGAAAGTTTAAACCATGACATCACAGCATTGACTGCAAAACAGCACAAAGGCAAGGAAGACATGTGGAAACAATCACTTTCTCAGAAGAAATATGCCTTTAAAAAAAAACGTTAAGCTAGGACATGTTCTTTTAGTTAGTAACTTCAGGTCACCTATTTAAAGATTATTACAGTTTCATTTATATCTTTTTTACTTATTTCCCTATATTTTTAGGCAGCAATATCAGCAAAAACTGATTTGAATATTTACTTCTGGCCTTAAACCATAGCAACATAACTTAATGAAGAACACTGCTCAGCATCACTAAGATGTTTTAAAGCACCACAGAACCCCAGTGAAGCTGTGGTGTGCAGCCAGCACAGGTTTGTGTGGCGAAGGCCAAGAAGCAAAGCACAGCCTGGTTTTTCACCTAAACCCATTGAACAACTGTTGTGATTCGCTGTTGCTGAGCACTGGCCCCATGCTTGACAAGCACGAGGCTTCACGAGCACTTTGTGTCCCGGCTGTCACAGCTCCAATCGCAGACAGAAAGCGAAAGAGAATGTTCTGTTGTGCTTGTTGGACTCATCGCTCCTGAGACAGCCACTGCTGAGTACATCTATTCTCTGTACTAATGGCATCGAGGTTTGTTGACAATTTTATTAGATGTTTCACAAAGGATAAGAATCAGCACAACAAAACATTGAAGTATTTGGTTTTAATATTTCTTTGTGGGTATTTGTTAATATTTTAATGCAAAATGTTTCTGACCAGTGCTTAAGAACTACAAGACAATGTGAAATTCATGTTTGATAAATTAATACTGTATGTCACTCGATGTGTTACTTTAGTAAACTGTTTTATTTCTTTACAAAATAAGTACAAATAAGGGAGTATGTTTTCACACAAATTGGGGGTATTTACCAGTATGTACAGAAATCATCAAAATAACGTAACTCTAATAAACACAAGGCCTTTATAAACAATATGTACAAATTATCAATACATTTAAAACGTAACTTTACACTTCCTGGCCTTAAATACCTTATGAATAATCTTTTGGCTAAATAGCAGCAGTATAAATTTTCTTCTGCTTTTCATAAACCTTAAAAAATAATTAAAACCTTTGTTTTTAAAACTATTGGACAAATAGTTCTATTTGTGCTTTCGCTATGGTTTCCCATCAAAAAAAATATTGCCTCAAAAAAGTGGCAAGCATAACATGGTAAAAATGGAAAAGATAAATAAGCAAATGTCTCCCTTCCGTGGTGACTGGTAACACTGTTAGCTCTGAAGCACAGCTCGTGCCCACCTGCCTGTTCGTGCCCTATTCGATCCCCATTTCCCAGACTCACACTGACGTTGCTCGGCTTCTGTGTGGGCCCAAATTCTGCTTCAGCAAAGCATTTAAAAGGCATTCACCCCACCTTTAGGTACTTACAGCTGCTCCTTATGCTTAAAGCCATGTGCCTGTTCAGGAGCCTCTCCGGTCTGGAGGCCTTGGTCCAGTTGTCCAAGGCAAAGGTGTCCCCACTCCAGGTGGCACCGGGCTGCCAGGGCTCACCTGCTCTCCCCACTCCAGGAGTGGAAGCGGCCCACAAAAACCTCTACAGTGACTTTAAAAATCCATATAGAATACTCTAAAATCTTTACTGAACAATATTCTCTTTTAAAACCACCATTAAACCATACTCTTTGCAATAAATAAATTAACATTTTTCTAGAAAATAAAATCGAACTTTGAATCCTGTTGCTAACCAGCTGCTACAAATGCGCAAAAGGTTGATGAGATTTAGAAAACAACTGGAAGCAAGTCAAGGTAACTCAGCTGAGACCCAGCACACAGATTTCATACACTTAAGATTTGGTTCAGCAAATGGCTCAGGAAATGAGCTGTGCAGTAAAAGCAAAAATCCTAAATATATAAAACTTGTGGGACTGTGCAGTGGCTAGTCTCTTGGCTGTGCAAAAAATTGCCATTATAACTAAGCTAAAATAGCAACAGGTATCACCATGGTTAGTGAGACAGTGCTAGTAAACTGAAAACAAAACAAGCCTGGCACCATGAGTGAACACACAGGTGAACACCATGGCTGGGACCCACTCCTGTGAACCTGTCCCAGTCCTGGCCAGGAGATGGTTTAGGTGAGCCATTGCATTTGTGTAACTGCAACACCAGCTACTTCAGCCTTACCTAAAATGGCCAAATGGAGCAAGACTTCGATGTTGATTTTGCTTGTGGAGTTAACATTTTAAAATCTTTTGCACTTTTTTTTTGCCGCTTCTATATATATATTTTTTTTACAGAAAGAGAATTTATTGCATGTGTCTGACAATTTTACCAAACAAAATTACTGGAACATTGACTTCTGAAAAAAATAGAAGGCACATTAAAATGACAGCTTTCAATACAAGTTGAGCTTCTGTGGAGCAATCAGTACAACTGTTGGCTTTACTTAAGCAGAGCTCGGTAGAGCAGGAGAGAATGGCTCATTTCTCGCTCCTGCTCCATGTAGAAGATGAAGTCCCTGAGGTTCACGCGTGTTATTTTCTGCCGGGGGTACTGCCGGGGGGAGGCCGTGCCCAGCCCGGCCTGGCTGCCACCACACACCCCCACACCCTGCAAGAGAACACACCAGAGCGTAAGTCCTGCAGCAGCAACGGGCTTCCTCCTGTCCCAGGGCTACAACTGCTGGACTCTTTCAAACAGCTTCAATGGATCATTATGAGCCTCATTCTGAAAACATTACATGAGGGGTTTTTTAACTATTATTATTTTTTCTATTCTTCTAAGTCTCTCACCAAGTTAACCTGAGTAAAGGCCTCAAGTGCAAATACATGAGGCTAAACCTTGCTCACTTACAACTCAGGACAAATCCATCCTGCTACAGTCATGTTCACTCTACACATATTTGACCAGCTTAAATTCAGGAGCCTTTTAGCAACAAAACTATTTTCAGCAGATAAGGCCATTAATATATCAAATGTGTGCACGATCCTACTGCCCATGCAAGGACTGGGAACGGGTTAGTGGCATATTGGGATGTCCCCACAGGGACCCCAGTTCTCTCCTCTGGGTCTGCTGAAGAGAAGGACTCAGTGTGGGGAGACACTCAACGTGAGCAAACAATCAAAAAATTAAATGGAAAAATCCCGAAGACTCAGACACTGTGTGATGATAAACACAAACATTAGTATACTTGTTTCTACAGCTATGTTAAACAATTATATATTTTTTAATTGGTGCATTGGTAGTGAATTACTGAATACCTCATCCTGGCTTTGTATATAGAGAGAAAATTCTTAAAACTAGGCCTGAGAACACTGTGATCTGAATACTTAGAAAAGGAAAGGACATAATTACAGCCGCTGCAGACTCATGGAGTTTAACCTCAAACCTGATGCACACACATGTTCAGTTGTTTTTCCATCCATAGGAGTCCACTGTTTTTATTAATTCCAATTGGTTTGTAGCAAAATAAAGTGTTCCAACTTACAAAAAGAGGTTTTAATTGCTGAAAAGATTTAAGCTATTTTTCAAACCTCTAAGACATCTGGTAAAATTTTCAATACTTTTAATATCCCAAATTTAGTTACTGCTGCTCAAACCTACCTTTCTTTCCCCAGGAAATATTCTAGGATCTTGACTCCAGACATTAAGAATACAGTTAAGGGTAATTTTACTACTGAAAGATTGCAGGGGAAACATGTATGGTCTGTTGAGAGTATGGCATGGCACTGTTTTCCTCTGTCCACCACAGTCAGTCTGACTCCTCGCAGAACTGCACTATTCATGTTATTTCTCCAATACCTGCTTATTCAATTACAGCAGTGGGGCAAATCCTGTTCTCTAGCCACAAACACAAAAGGCTTAATGGAGTGCAATGAATGTGGCTCAGCTTGCAGGGAATGGAGGGAGAAGCCCACGACCTTTGAGCACCCAGAGCATTTAAGCCAAGGGATTCTGCTCTCCAGATTGGAGCAGTTTTTGTTAATTAATTGATTGAGCACTGAACCTCACTGCTCATAGGAAATGCAGCTGCAAGGGCTGCTCATCCATGCTGGAGCCAGACACATGCCCAGTGCATAATCCATGTATTCAGCAGTGCTTCGAGTTCAGCCTTTAACCCAAAAGAATTCCTAAAAGAAATAGAATTATTTAAACTCTTCCTCTCTGTCTTCTACAGGTTGGAACGACACTGTACCTTGACCTGCCTCTCACTGCACTCTGACCATGCACCCACTCTGCCAGGGCTGTGCCCACTGTTTCTAAGTCCTTAAGAAACCACTGTATGTGCATTTATTTTAAATCGAGCTGATTCAAAAAATATTACTTCTTCTCTGTTCCCCCCATGGTACATCTCTCCCCTGCCCACAGCACTCACTTCAGATTCATCCTGACCACAGGACCTGTGACAAATACACTTGTAAGGAACGTGGCCACCTTAAACTCACTGGAAACCACTGTCCATAGCACTCCGGACTGGGAGCATCCCACACACACTTACCCAACAGTCAGAGAAAAGCTGCATAACTTTTAAAAATTTTTCTTTATATAAAACTATTTCTTGAGTCAGTTGAGTTCCATTTACAGCAAGGAACTGCTCTCTATTTGGACAGAGTAGCTGGAATTAAGATGTGCCAAGTCATATTCATTGCATTTATCACTTGAGATACTGAACTTCTACATAGGAAGAGCATATCCTTAACCAGCACCAGAACATGGCATCAAGCTATGCACATTTGGAACCACACTCGTGAGCCCATCAGTTACCTGATCATGTTCTGGAGTTGTTTCACAAGGTGAAAAAAGATCATAAAAATTATTTTAGAAATACAGAAGCACATCTGTCAGCTGACAGAACAGTAATTTACATGTGTCAATATGATCACTAATTTAAATTAAAAACCAGTTTGTTTGGTACTGCATTGTACTCAAAATTACTCTGCAGATGCTATATAAAACAAAGTAGACTCCTAAATGCTGTAATTATTTAACTGAATACATGAATTCAAGTGTAGTTAAAAATAATGGCCAAGGATAGTGGAATTGAAGTAATTCAAAATTTTCTCAAGAAAAATCACATTTTTTATCAGCATGACAGATTTTTCATCAACCCAAACAAGCCCCTGTGTTGTCTGTATCTATGGCAACTAATCAGAATTACACAGATAAAAGCTTTAATAAAAAAGATAAAATAAATGGTTGTAAATTGTTTACCTCCTTTATTTCCTGACCTGCCACACCCAAGCTATTCCCAAATCACACACACTCAAATATACATCAGTGCTAGCTTTTGTATCAGTGAATTTCTAGTTATAGTTTCCAGAAAACTTGAGACATTCCAGACCAGAAAAAACCCCATGTAATTTATATAGGAACTCTCCGCCTCTTAATTTTGAGACGGCTTCCAAACATGAGTTCCAGTGACTTCCTTCCTTTCCCCTTCCCTCCTGGCCTCTCCTTTCCCCACTGCCTCTCTTCCCATGCTCCTTCAAGCCTTTCTTGTACCACACCTGGAGACTGGAGACTGCCTCGGACCTGGCAGCTGCAAATCCCACAGCACAGCCCAGCACACAGCAGAGAGCAAACAGATTCTCCGGTGCTCTCCTTGCGGGGCTCCAGGGGGTGAGGAGCACCTGAGACTCCCCCTAGCTCCTGCTCCCGGCCAGGGCTGAAGAGAAAATCAATTCATGGAAAATCACAGGCAGGAATTTGTAACCCCGCCATGGTGCCGCGCTCTCCGGTAACCTGTAATCCCAGACCCACCGAGACAGCCACAGTCTGTCTGCCAGAACGGCTTTACTGCACTTCAGCCCCTGAGCTGAGGGGGATGGAGCTCACAGCATTCCAAATAACAGTGTTGGACTGACAAGCTTAATTCAACTGTTGGAAACTACCTAGCTTGAAATTACGGCTTCTGAAGAATCAGAGTAATTACTTGTTCAGTATTCATACTTTGAAGCAATTCTGAATTTATGTCAGATGTGACACAAGATTTGGGCCACCTTTCTCTGCCTGTTTGCTATTTTCATGATTTTCCTCTCTGAGAAAACTCATGCTCTTTGCAAAGGGACATATAAACAGTTCAGAATAAAATCTTGACCGATGCCTTGGAAGATCACTAGCTAAATATACAACAGTCTGCCACAGAAACACGCTCTCCCAGTGACAGGGAGACTACAGGTCCTGTGCACAGAGAGGCCAGCAAAGCCTCATTTGTGTCACAGTCCTCTGGCACTACTGACCACAGCAAACGCAGCTCCTCCACAGAGTGTGCATCACCTCTTACCTCTCCAGGAACAGTCTGTGCCCTTCACCAACCACAAAAGCCCCCTGCCTCCCAAACCTTCACCCATCTCAAAACTGTGTCAGAGCTACTCCATGGTCAGCTCTTGTCCCATCCTCAGATGACGCAGGTAGGTCTCCATGTGACGCCCGCGGCTGCAGGAGCTCCTCAGCCCCCAGGGACGTGTGGCCCCAAGCCAGGCACACCCCAGAGCTCACAGTGCAGCCTGTTCCTCTGGAGAGCCCAGCCAGCCTCTCTTCGCTGTACCCAAGCCAACAGTTCCCACAGAAGCTGTAGGGACTGAAAATCTCAAGCTCCTTCCTACCTCTGTTCTCCTTCTGCTGGGCCCCACCACCCAATTTGATCCCTAAGGATTCCCAAAGGTTTAATGGCTGCTGGCAAAGGGGACTGAGGCAGACAGACACACCTCTTCCAAAATGATAACGGGCAAACTCCCCCACTGATCACAAAGTAGAAGTGTCTTTGTGCATTAAATTACAGTAGTTCCAGCAGCAGGTGGATGGAAATCAAAGTGGCTAAGTCCCAAAAATGTGCTGTTTCCTGCTCAAGACAGAAGTGCTTTCACAGAAGAAAGCAAATGTAATACAGAATCTACACTTATTTTTAAACCAACGATTTCTACTGTTGAACAATTTTTTTTTTTTTGCCTTCACAAACCTGCATCTCTTCAACTGTGAATTACAGAACCACGGAAATAAAGTACAATATTCTTGTCAGGGAACAGAAAGATATGGGCAAGTAGAAGATTGCATTTAATATTTTATCTATCCTTCCTTCACCAAAAAACAATTCAGTGCTGACATCTCTGCTTTGAACAGAGTCTTGATCTGCGGCTATTGCTTCTCTGTGAGCCAGAGACAAGGCAGTAATGATAAAAGATCCGCTGGGTTTCTTCCCAGGCTACATGGCACATCCTTGTGGCAGACTTCACTTCAAGCCAAAGTCTGAAAGTGGGAATCATACAGCAACAATTCAAAGCCAAGCTATCTATGGAGTAAAATATACCAGGAATTTTGTCTCTGCAAGCTCCATGCACTGCAGAGGAGTGGGAAGATAAGGTATCTATTAGTCTGCTCTTATGAATAAGATGTCTTGAATCACAGAAACATTCTGGAGATATTCTGCAGCAATTATGTTTTTACTTGCATAAAATGCTATTAGATCTTTGGCTGAGAGGCACATGAAAAACAGGTCTAATACTATGTATGATTAGCTGTCCCACATAAATCAGGGTTTAATTCAACACCTACCGAGGCTAACAGTAATGATTTCACTGAAACATCCTAAAATTAAGATGCCTCTAAAGTACAGGAATGTAGTAACTGTTCATCAGCACCTCAAAGATTAACAATACTATATGAAATAAAATTATATCTACAAAAATACCGTGCATCTTCATATGCGCAACATGGTGGCTCTACAAGTGTCTTTAGAAAGATTCATCACCAAACACTATCATTTAGGCCTTCAGATGAGCAGCATTCACAGGGAGGATTAGATCCCATGCTTTCTTCGGAAGCTGGTTATTTTCACTTGCCAACATTTTTACCCTGTACTATTTTAGTGCAACTGTTCCTACAGACTGTTTTGGCACCCGTTCACTTGCTACACCCTCCTGGATGCAAATGCATCTCCTTTCCCCTGGGCACATAAACACACACCTCGCCCTGCAGACAAACATCAGAAAAACTGATTTGCACAAGTACTTACAAGTACTTCAAATACCAACACAATTGCAACATTTCAAAGACAGCGTGCAGTAATTTTTAAATTAAGAAATAATAAGGGGAAGGTAAATCATACTAAGTCATGGATACAGTGAAAATTTTTTCTTCAGATGTGATCACTTCAGTTTATAATTACCTGATGTTATTTGAACCCAAAGAAATGGGCTGCCATTGCAAGCAGAAGACTTTATATGTACCTGCTTCTTGCCTTTATTACATTACGCCAAGGCACATATGCAAGTACTATTACAATAAAAAACCTGCTTGGTAAAGCAGCATCAAACCAAAATCTTCCAGTTGAGGGAACTGGGCATCAGTTCCCATCTCACCACTTACTGCTCCCTCTAAGACAGCAGCTCCCCCCAACTGAATGAGAGCAGGGGCAAAAAGCAGGCTACGAGGCATTTCAGTGAGAAACTATCCGGGAAGAAAAGGAGTCTGCCCCAATGACAACAGATAATGAGATGAAGTGTAAGGCAGCTTTGGGCTATGACATTTACCTGCTTAAGAGAGACGGGTGTTCAGTACCCAGTCCTCAACAGGTCACTCTTGGTAGGAAGCAGACTGCAACTAATCTTCACTTCTTAACCAATGTATCATGCAGTGTCTGAATAATCACTGCATTGATGTGAGGCAGAAGAACGCAGGTTTTTGAGATAAGCCCTGCATTCTGCAGAGACCTTTGACCTTTCCAAGATCTTTTGTACCCCCACTGCCCATTTGGTATCTGATAAGAGCACAGTGCCTTGTATCCTCCAGCTCCTAGCAGCACACTCATGCCGTGCTGGTGGTGCAAGGCCTGGGTCTTCTCATTTCCTTTGTTCATGAACCTGCTCTTCAGAGCAGCTACGGGTCCTGCCAACATCTTTATCCACAAACATCTCATACCCAACACAATCCACTGCCTTACTTGGACTTAAAAGCAATGACAATTTTACCTGATTAAGAATTCTTAAGTTTGGGCTGCATTCTTGCCATGGTAATTATAAGTGGAATATTCTATTTATCCTGCTTCCATCATACACGTATATTTTCATTTTGCTTGGAATGCTTCTCCTCGCATGCTTTCCAAATGTTTAATCAAGTGCTGCTCCCTTTGAAATACTAATCCTGCCAAATTTTTTTATTGCTATTTTTCAAGCATTGTGGTGCTTTACCCTTCTCTTCTTTCAATACTAACATACGGGGTTTTTTTTCCTTGTTTTCTGTTGTTTTCTTGAGGGTTTTTTTAAGGATTTGCCTGTGTTACTCCAGCCCAGCCACTCTGTATATCCCTGCATTCTCTCTCACTGGGAGTCAAGAAGCATCAAACCAACTTTAGGAGAAGCCCTACAGCCCAGCTTGCAGGATTCACATTTTCCTTGAGACATATTTGATTCCCATCTGAATTTTTTCTAATATACTTGATATTGGTCTGAAACTATCTCAGTTTTACATAGTGGGTGGCCCTTTCCTTTCTAACCTGTGTGACTGTGACTTTCATTAAATCAGAAACATAAAATAATTAAAATATTCTTGACATTCATCAATCTCTAGACACATACAACTGTAAAATTTAATTATTTAAGTATCTAATTAAAAGATACATAATTGCTATACAGTAAAGGCTACTTTTTGGCCTGCCTCTTACTGAAAACACTCTGAGTGATGACTGTAGGGGACCAGACTCATTCACAGCAGGTTTTGACGAGAAGTCAGCACTTCCATGTGCATCACAACACTCCATGCACGTGTCGAGGTGAGACACAGGTACCACACAGCTGCTTCATGTCCTGCCAGCCCTCCCATGGGAGGGGGAAGAGCAGGAGACAGAGAGAAAAGTATCCAAATCTTAGGCACAAAACCACTTTCTCAGCTCTTGAGAGCATGAATTGCCCTCATTCGTCTCAGCTGACTTTCGTTTCTTAAGCCTAATTATGATGTATAACACCCAGACTTTATAATAATTGTGCTTCCAGCTGTTGGCCATCTTGCTCACTCCCAGCAACTCTGCAAGTGCCAATCAAGTGACTTCATGCGCCAGTTGCCAAACAAAGGACAAAAATACCCACAGATCTACCAGCTCCTTAGGACTTTACTCCTGTGTAAAATCTGCTGGTGGATTAGTCACTCTCTCTGAACAGTGATCTAAACCCTTCCCTGTAATTACCACAGGCCCCTCTGTGGACTGAGGGTAGTGCAGGGCCCTCACCCGTACCCAGCCCATTAAACAAACCAAAATAAAGCAGGCAATGCAGTTATCTCTGGATTGAGTGGCAATAAAATTAAGCCCTAAATGCTAATACCTTCAGCTTGCAGGATAAACACATTGCTGGAACACAGTCCAGTGTGCAGGAAACAAGACATTAATACTCGTAAATAAAAAGTAGAAGACAGCTAACACTCTATTACTGCAAATATCATGGAATATAATTAAGGCTGGTGCATTTCAGACATTAGGGAGAAATGACAGAGTTCAGCAGGGAGAAGTTACCAGATCATTCAACCATTCAGTTCGTGATTTCTTCGCATTTCTTACAGCTAAGTCTCACTCTTGGCTCTTTTCAAGTTAGTGGTTTGCTTGTTCAGAAAACATTTAGAAAACTTAGATTGGCACAAATAACTCTCAGGAAAAAAGGCTCCAAAAAGGAAACAAGTTCCTACAGACCTGAGTAACCTTAAACGAGCCCCTACCCCCTGCACTGCTTCCCCTTCCACACTATCAAGACAATCCCCTGCACATCCTGGTCACCAAGTGCTGTTTCCATCACGCTCTTTCTCAAGTCCTTTTCCACGTTCCTGTCTCTCTCCCCCACAGCAGGATCACTTCTCCAGGACTCAAAGCAGATACACTTGGTGACCTGCATATCTCCACCACCTCTGACTGCTCTGCATTAGAACATTAGACTGCTACCTAATCTGCCTCTAAACTTCCTAAACCAACCCTCTGCTTCATACTGTCCTCTAACCTCTAAATGTCAATCCAGGATTTTCCTTTCCCTCCATTATTAGACAAAATAAGACAGCCAAGCCTTGAGTAACAAGCAGATCATTTTAATTTATAAACACATTACTGATAATTTAAACTTTGCTCTACGCTTTAGAAACTCTGTAATCCCCTCTTACTTCACGAATTCCCAAATCCTTCTCTTCCTCCAGCCCATTTCACCACAAAGCAAACAACCAATCTTTTAAAGACACTTATATTCAACACACCCAACAACAAAGAATAAACCTTAAATTTCAAACTAAGCTATTTGAAAAAAAACCCCAAACATACTTGTCTTTTGCAAAGTTAACCCTTTCACACACTCACAATTGTCCCAGATCCACCTCACTGTATAAACAGTGGGATTAAATGCATCACAAACACTTTCCAGAAGATTCTTTAATCAACTGTATCTTGCTGTAACAAAATGACTGGGCAATCCATATCAATTTCTATTAAGAATAAATGTCTTCAGTCTAGAGATGATCATGGAGGAGACACAGTGATGCAGAAAAACATTTTTTGCTGATGTTAAAGCTCTACTCTTAGTTATCTCTAACTTTTCATTTTTACTATTCTGATAGGTTTGAACACCACCCGGACTGCCTGAAGAAAATAAGACTTAACAAGCAAATATTACAACTATCACCAAGGTGGTTTCCTTTACTAAAACCACCCCCAATATATATAGTTATTAATTGTTTAAAATAAATTAAAAACCAGATAGTCAAAATCAAGTGCTCCACTACAAACAACTCTAATTAAAACAGATCCTAAAATATACTATAGAATTAAGTCTAAGCCAGACACAAAATCACCTAATCAATCATCTGATACACACTGAAGAGCTCTTACAGATGGGTTCCGACAACTGACAATAATCATGTATAAACTGACAAGTCTATCAGATCTAATTACTCCCAAAACAAAATAAACATGAATATTATATCAAAAAGAAGGTTGTAACTACAAAAGAGAAACCTTTACCAAAGTAGTAGCTCAAACCAGAGGCTCATGATGGGATATTTTTGGCTAAGTTAAACGAAAGGCAGTGGAGTGCAATGTACTCCCTCTCTGGAAGGAGCTGGCACAACCCATTGCAGCAACGTGAGAACCCAGCAGATGCTGGGAGAGGGCACCCAAGCAGACAAACGCTGAGCACAGGAGCACACACTGAGGGGATTACTGCAGTAATTAGAGAGAGAGCCAAGGGAAACAACAGTGTGGAATTCCGAGTGTGTTCCATAGCATGGAATGGTGCTACTGGCCTATTTTTACCACTGGCAGTAGGAGGGGAGGCACAGCAGCTCCAGTAGGAGCAAGTGCATTACGATACAACACAACACGAGCATTATAAAATGCGAGATGAATCTCAAGCCCAGAGGCTCTTTAGCACCACTCCAAATCACAACTCTCTGCCTTCATTTTTCTTCTTTGTTACTATTTCACTTCTTCTCTCAGTACTTCTGACTTGATTAACCCTTTTTTCTCTTTCTTGTCTTCTACCTTCCTGTTTTCATGGTATCACATTGGATTCCCTACAAAGCATCTGAGTATTACCAGCAGAGATTATAGATCAGCAGTCAGGTTTTCTGACATACTCTAACCCAGTGAAGCTCCATTTGTTTCCAGAGAGAAATTTATCACTTCATTGGCATCTCAATAAGACAGCATGCTCTTCTGACAATCTGGCCTCTGATTAAAAGTTACAAAAATCGTAAATCAAATTGTAACCTGTTTTTAATGGCCTGAATTCAAGTGCTGTGAATTTGGTTTTTTCTTCAAATACTTTCCCCAGAAATTCAAGTCTAACGAGCCTGAAACAGACTTCCTGAAATACAAGCTTCATTTTAGTTTTCTGGGAATTAGAAAACATGCAGTTATGTGTTATGCCTAATTTTCGGTATCCCTTTCTGGAAAGGTGAGTTCTGGTGTTCAGTTTAACAAATTACATCTTTCTCATTAACGTGGCCTGAAATTATGAAATCAATTTTTCAAGCTCTTTTTTGGTAGTTCTACAAATCTGTGCTAGGATCCCTGATCTTTCCACACTGTACACATAATGTGCTACCTGAACGCGTGCAGCAGCAACATATGGTACAGTAGGTTATAACTATTTTACCATCTGTTCTATCTGAACTCTAACCTCAATAATCCCATATCAGCTTTTCCCGTTAACTGCCACAGTTCTTAGATCTTGGCTTCTACTTACTCTTTTAAAATTAAATTGCAGCAAAATGCACGGCCAGATCATAGACTGCTCTTCAGAAGCCTCCACTGCTCCCCAGGTGACTTAATTTGGCCAGGGTCTTAAACAAATTATGCCTTCAGAGCTACAGGCCTTCTTTTTTTTCAGTGAATAAGATAAATCAGTAACCGGAACATTCTTTAGTCTGAAAAATATTGCTCAAGATCCTGCCATATCCTTTACATACTCATTTATAAAGTACTTTGTTTCTATTTGCTCTTATTTAGAAAAGGGCATCCCCTTCAGTGGAACTACAGCGGATTCCATATTTTCCAGGAGCAAACTTCAGGGCTGCCCCTGTCTAACCACCTCCTACTACGGGCCTAATTCGGTTTTTCCACAAACAGCACCATCACTATAACCCCTTATTGTCTTGCTACTCTGTATACCCATAAAACCCAAACAGTAGCATCATATTGAACAATACAATGCTAATTTTATTGCAATAAATCTAAGTTCTATCCAAAGTTCAGAAAACTGGACAGATTCTGTAAACTGAGAGAGGACATTTGGAACTTTTATTACTATTAGGGTTTGTCGGTTTTGTGTTTTGTTTGGGCTGTAGGGTTTTTGTTTTGTTTTGGTGTTTCATGGTTTTATTTTGTTTTACTTTTAAAACTTGCATCTCATGTCATCAAGTTCTATTTCATAAAGATGTTGGAATTTGAAAGTAAGCTCTAATTTCACCTAGAACAGCTCATCTGGTGGACTTCAAATTTAAAGTCTGCTTCATTTACAAAAACTCAAAAAATAGCTACATGGTAATTAAAATCCATGAAAGACTGTGGCTTTGTTATAATTTATACATACCCATGCACAACTATTACATATACACAGACATATGGAAAACATAAATATATTTTTAATAAATACTAGTCACAACCAGAAGAATACACCCCTCTATTTTTTACTATAGCACTTGCCAATACCAATCATCTTATGGATGATGAAATTGAAGAAAGAATCAAATATGGTTATTACCAATTACTATTTTACAGTATCTATCTTCAACTCAAAATAGTAAATCATAACAGCTCAGTAAACTTCTCTGACTCATTATCAACTGAACCAGACTGTAATGCCTACACAATGAAAACTATACTTGTAAAAGAATACCTTTTTAAAATTATTCAGCTTTTAAAATCAGTATAATGCCTTCTCCATTTTGAATTACCACATCTTGTGTACAAACATTCCTTCCTTTTGGATTCCCGTTTAGTATCTGAACAAAAGAGGAATTTGATTTTTTGAATGTGTGAAGAAATCAGTTCGTGAGATTTAATTTTGCTTTTTCACACATGAGCAGATTAAATATGTTATTCAATGTTATCTTGAGGCACAAACATAAGGCATGGAGGTTAGAGAAGTCAAGACTACATACTAGTCTGTTACCTCAAATGTCTTCCAAAACACGCAGCTGAAGAATATCATGGAAACTATGGTTTAATTAAGGAATATTGAATTTAATCGTAATCTGGGTCCCATTACACAAATAGTATACAGTGCCTATACAAATATACAGAGTCCCTAAATACATAATTCTACACATGTTTTCCAACTACACAAATGGATCCATATTCTATAGCTCTACTTGGGGGAAGACAGTAGTACTTTGTTTCTTTTGGAGTTTATGCTAAAATAGCCTCTTCCTCCCCCTGTACAATGCAAGGGAAATAAGAGCTGTAATGGTTAACAACTGGACCTCACTTTTCCCCTCCAAATACAGGAGGACATCGGGTCTGCCCTCCCCCACCAATTCTTCTTTGCATTCAAAATATTTCCACCTCTGCATAAAAATGACGTTTTTTATTATGCAGTTTCCCAGACCTTCCTAGGTGGCACCCCAGGAGCATAATCCTGATTCACAGAACAAAACCATCTAATTACCCCAGCTGCATAATTCATTGGCCCATAAACAGGAGTTGGCCAACCCATGATCTTATCTGACAGACTCTGGGGAGCACCTGTGGGAATCTCTGCCACGGGAGAGGCACCGGGCAGGGCCAAGACCTCCTTGGGCGTCTTGGGGTGGCCAAGGGGAAGGAGAGGAGCCATCCTGCAGCCTGGACTTCGGGCTCTCCAGGCAGTCAGCCCTGCCTTTGTCTCCTTAGTCTGGCTGCAGGTGAATCAGTGAAGGAGAGGTTTCCTGGAGCTGTGATCCTCCACAGCCACACTGCAATGAGCCAACACTTAACTCAACTGCAAGGAAAACACCTGAACTGGCAGTACTCTAAATATATACTACAGGTTTACTTCAATCTCATTCAGAGGCAAGACCGTAATTTGAAAATCAGACATTGCTCAGATGACAGAAACAAAACACAGTTATGCAGTATTCCTTAACTTTGCAGCTATTTTTCCTACCATGCTGATGAAAAGCTCTCAGTATTCTGGCAAACTTCCCAACAGAAACTTTTTAGACACTGTCTTTAGAGAATTGCAGCAGGTCCTTTTATTATTGCTTGTTTGTTTTAATTTACCAGAGTTGCTCTTAAGTTCCATCTAACCTCTGAAAAACAGCATCCTGTTTGTTTTCATGATCAGGTATCTGATTCACTAAATTACAAATGAAGACGAGCCCTGGACCACTCTCGGCGCCAGCTGACAGAACACCTCATGGTCTCAGGTGAATTTCAAATGTAAAGAATTGACATTCAAAAGAACTATGAATTGGGTTCTAGTGTGTAACGTTTTAGCTTATAATAAAGACTAAGCCAGAAAACATTTCAATTCTCAATAATGTTTTCATCCTGCATTATAACAAACATGAGTGGCAGAGAGAGTTATCAGCCCAGTGGTTAAGGCACTATTCATCTTTCATCTCCCAGATCTGGGCTGCAACCACTCGGCAATAGACTCACTTTCTCACTAGAAATGTCATCTTGAAGCTGAGAAACCTTCTTGACAAATATGTTTTTGAAACAGATGTATTTTTGCTAAACATTTTATCTTTGACAAAAATGTATTTTGACAGAGGAACTTTCATAGCAAATTTTTTTTCACCAGCTCTAATAACAACTTAGACTTTTAGGGCCTAAATGGGGAAAGCTGCTCAGACTCTGCCTTGCTGATTGAGGTAAGGTCTCACTGGCTGGAGCAATGACCATTGCTGTAACCACCTCAATGGAAATTATCCATTGCTCTGTCCCCATTTACCACTGTTTACCCTAAAACAGTGAGCTACAGGCATGCTACTGTGGCATTCAGAGCAAGGCTATGAATGGGACATGAACTTGTCTCATCCTCCTCAGCTGCTCTCCGCAGCTTTGTCTGAACGACTACTTTGTGTACTTAGGTAGTAATTAACAACATAAATGTTTAGAATAAACAGTAAGGACAGGGCATTTGAAAAAAGAGTTAACAGATGTCCTTAACATTGCTGCTGGCCTAATAACGTTTCTGCAGTAATTTATTTGATGTGGAGTTTATTTAGCTGCTGCAAACATGCAGGGTTATAATAATCATAAGCAGGTTGCATTAAGCACAATGCAACTTGGGTGTGTAACAGAGTGTTAAAAATAATCCCAGAAACTGTATGCCTTAAAGATATTAGATGTGCAGTATCTTCTACAACCTGATTGAGAAAAGCTAGCCAGAAAGCACCTTTCAGACTTAAAAAAAATATTAAAAGAAATATAAAACCCAAGACTTCTTTTACAGATAATTTTGCCTATAGTTTGGGATAGCAAGCATTAAATTCAAACATCAAATCCTGGCATACTTCAGTAAGCTATCAGCACAGCAGTGCTGCCTTTTTTCCTTTGAAAAATGAAAGAATTAAATTCAAAACAAACAACTTCAATTTAACACCAAACTACAGGATAACCAATCTTAAAAATGTCAAATTGTAATGGATCTTAATACCCATATAAAACACAAAAATAGTGGCATTGTTCCTTGGTAATGCATAGCAACCTTACAGAATTTCAGTGAAGGAGAAAGAAGGGAAAAACACCTTATTACTTCTAACTCCTGCGAGCCATTTTGGTCTCCAAAGGTTTTAGACCGCCTCGGGCCATGTGTCTGCAGTGTTTCGGGAAATGACTTGCCTTCGCACGAACACTGCTATGTTCTGCAGCACTGCTGCCCCCCAGCATCCCCGCTCCATTTCTAGTTAACTCTTCCTTACCTGTATCAGCCTTCCCCTCCCCCCCGCTTTTTTTTGCAGCAAGATTACAGAAAGGTTCTGTAATCTTGCTGCTTAGGAAAAAAAAAAAGCCCAATGAAAAATTCCCCCCACAAAAACGCAAACCAAAAACCCCTCTGCTTTTTCGGACAAGTTTTCTCAGAAAGAAACAGGACCAGAATTTATCTCTATAAACGTCTGAGAGAAAAAGGAAATCAATTTGAAAGTAAAATATTTGGAAACACAACTACTTTAGCTAACAATCACCATGGAGCTTTGAAGTTTGATACTGCTCTAATGTTCGTGTCTTGCCTCAGTTAACGAACAACAGTTAGAAAACAAAAAAATCATCAACACCCCCCAAGAATACAGGGGCTCTACTAAAATCCTTCACTTATCACTGTACTTAGATTTTTAATTACACTCCCAGCACCACATTACGGGCTGCGACTAAGTCCCTGGATAAGGCCTCATAACTATTCACCAATTTGTCTCAGCAGTAGTGTATTAAAAGTAAGAGGAAATAACTCATCTAGCATAGAGAGGAAGAGAGAGATTGAATCCTCCATATAATGTACTAAACTCATTTAGTAGACACGTTTTGTGTTTCCCTTTATTTTCTGTAAGGATACATGGCTGCACACTGCCAGCTATTCTGCTTGATAGCTTTTTTAAAAATCTCCAGCAAATTCTTTGCCAAGGTCACCGCTGATTGACTCAAAATATGACAGTGTATGAGGTTACTAAAATATTCTGTTCATCTCAGAGGTTGAGTAAGCAGCTCTAACTAAGAGGAAAATCAATATAATACTTCACAGTGAGGAAGAAAATGGAAAATAGTTTAGCAGTTAAGTGGTTAATGCAATTCCTAAGTGTTCAGCAATCATTGCAATTTAGTGCCATTTCGATTATTACACAATAAACAGACCATGTTGTCTGGAAGCAAATTTTTATGAGTATAGCTGAAGGGGTTGCAACTTATTTAGCTGCTGAAACTCTAAGGGAAAGAACATTTCTGAATGCTAACACTACAGATCAGAAATATACAGGTACACTGGAAAGGTTATTTTTAGGTCACTACTATGGTAACTAACCACACTGACCTTTAAAATTAGTATGCAGTTCAAGAAAAATGAAGTTCAGTAAAATGTTCTTTAAACAGCGTAATTTTAATAAACAATATTGCACATCCTTACAGCAGAATTCTGTCACTTTTTACAGCTATTAATTTTACTTTTATATCATAATATAATGTACAAAAATATTGTAATGCAGAACTGACTAGGAAAAAAATGTAAACAGCCAGAAAACTGATTAAACTATAATTAATTTATGTTTAAAGAATAATAAAAAAAAAAAAGAACAGCTATATTTATTTCTGTAGAATAAAATAAAACTGCTAGCTGGAGAAGGGCCGTTTTTCATATCATGTAAAGTCATGGAAATATTCAGAATAGGCATAGTTAAAATCATCTTACTTTGTCTCGTTTTGAATTTTAAGTGTATTTCAAAAGCAAACCCAGTTCTGCAATTTATAAATTCAAAGAAACAGGCAAGAACTATGTTTGGGGCAGATGAGATAAATAGCATTAGATTAAGAGTGTATGGTTGATGGCGGCAGGGACTCAATAAAGGAAACAGTATTTTGATCAAAAAGTGCTCTCTGAATCCAACGTATGCAGGCAAAACATCAATTAGAATCATGGCTTTAATAAACAATGCATTATGTGCCAGTCCATTAGGTGAGAAACGGAAATCAAACTTCGGTTGGTCATACAGGTGTGCTGGCTGTCCAACAAACCACCACCACCACCCAGAACACACTAACAAGCAGTTAATGCTGGCATTGGAAAGAGCCAATTTACCCCATCAACCCATCATCATCAAACACAACACAACTCTTCTAATTTTATTTTCTCAGCCATGTTTGAGACTGCTTATAATGTTATGTCAAATGGCTGAAAATAAATCAGATACATAATCAAAAATTATTTTATAAGCACACACATAAGTCTATACATGCACATGTACAGGGAGAGATATACACAAACATTTTAGTCTAGGCCATATTGTAGACCTTTTTCAAAATGTGGCTCTTCCAGAAGATTATGTAAAATTAATTTTAAAGAGGGAAAATTATATCTGCATTTTTCAAGCCTCAATAAGTGAGTAACATTGCTCTTGAAGTGACTTTTAAATGCCTGGATCACAACTGCTATGAAAAAGGGAAAAAAATTGCAACAACTACTGGGAGACTGGGTCACCTGTAGAGTGTTTCTGTGTTTCCTGAATTTCATATCATACCTACACCTGTTAGTCTCAGGCAGGAGAGATGGATGCTGGTCAGTTGGTAACTATCATCACCCTTAAGGACCATCTGGAAATGAGCCCTCTTACAATATTCACTGCACAAAGACACAGCAAGGGACAGGCACGATTACCAATCTAACACCACCAGCAACAAAATACAAACAACTAAGACGAACCCCAAAGCACGGATGATAAGCTGTACAATATCCTCCTTTTCCTCCCAGGGATCTCAGTGCAGCCATGGGAGTGAGCTGGTCCTCATGGCACGGGGATCAGGCCTGTGCTGAGGACAATGACCACAGCCAGGAACCCTGCTCTGACACCGCCGGGCTCGGGGTTAAGGGAAACGTTTGCCCGGTTAGAAATTCAACGGAGACAGCACAGAACCAGACATCCAATCTGTCCATGGCTGAAACAGGGCACCCAGGGCAGCACGCTGATTTCTCTCCATTGGTGCTAAAGGAGCTACACTGGCAGCCACACGCTCTTTTTCTTTTTCCCCCATCTCATTAACACTTACAATAGTTTTTCTGTTAACGAAAACCAACTTAGGTGTATTAAAAAAAAGTGACATGGCAACAGGGTCTTGTTTCCAAAATGTAAAGCAAAATCTTAAACTTCGCTTTTCTGAAGATTTAAGACCTACTGACTAGCCTCCCCTGCCTTTCCATGGGGTAGTTTTCCTGATAGTAAATTATCAAAATTGTCATTTTTTGAAAGCCAACCAAGACTCTGAGCATTCTTCTTGACATCTTTTCAGCCAAGACTGCTTCCAGCTGTTGGCCAAAGAGCTTACTGAAGGAATGGAAGACTGTAATGTGCCAGCCAGATGAGAGTCCTGAGCAGGAAGGGAACAAGCCAACACAACAGGTAGAATGCCCGGATGGAAAAAATCTCCCCATGGTATTCTCTCACCAGCTAAGACATTCGTTATGCTGTAATGAATGTTACAATCTCCACATTTAAATTAAAATAGATACAGGTTCTGAAAGGTTATTTGTCATTTTGCTTGACTGGTATTTACACAAACAAATCCAAATTTCAGTACAAACAAACCAACAAACAAAAATCCTCATGTAAGTACTAATTCAGAAGATTCCACCAAGATTAAATTTTCCAGCCTGACATAAGACAAACATGAAGCAGAAATAATTCGTGTCTGACACCAGGAAAAACAATGATGATTAACTACACAGATTTAGTTTTAAAATACAGATTTCGCTGCAATACTATAGTCACATACAAATATCTAGCTTTAAAAAGAAACTGCTAATTCAAAGGAGCACAGGAAGGGTTTTTTTGAGCGTATAAATATATATTCTTTTCATCTATTTAGTGTGCAAATTTATTTAAAACACAATAAAATGACAGGCAGGTCTAAAGACTAAATATAAAAATATAAGAATGTGAAATGAACAAACTTTTTCACTCTGCAGTTTTTATTTTATTATTAGATGCTATTCCTAACTTGTTAAAATTGATCAAATAGAAAGCTGTGAATAGAGAAAAAATTAAGCCAACTAGAAAAGTGTGACTTGGATTTAATATTTTATAATTGCCAAGGGACATACTGAGATCAATGAATTTTTGCCCGAGATGAACGTCAGAAAGAGATGTACTTCAGTCTTTTAGGGAACATTGGTCTATTTAATTCTTGTGTCTGATGCATGTGAAATATGCCTGTCTTGGCCTTCTTCGTGCCTCAAGGCCATGCTGGAGGCAGACATTACCACTTTTAATAGGCCGCCATCTGAGGAATGGCAAGGGATCCAATAACCCATCGACTCTAATGGATTTGCCTGTTTATTCACTTACACCTTTTTTGCAGCTAATTTTAGTTTTGCATGCTGAGTTGTTTCACTTTAAATTAAATGAATAGAAACAAAGGGGAAAAGACTGTGCAGCTAATAAACCATGATTATTTTCCAAGTTCTTCACAACAGGATCCTCCATATACTAAGGTATATCACTTGAGAACAGATTCACTGCTGCGTTTTTCCACTTGTTGTCAGAATTAACAAAGCTTCTTCTAAATTTAGTGAAACAAAAAGTAGGTTATTATAAAGTCTTACTTATAATGCACTAATGATTTGCAGCAGTATAAAGCAACCAGCTTCAAATCATTATGAGGGTCATGAGCATCTTCAAAGAATAATACAGGTAATGTTAATGATTGTGCAGTATTATCACAAACAAAAACAGTATACAGTTTAATCTAGCCCTTCATGTGTACTTTGAAGATCACAGGCAACACCTAATGTGTTACTTATAAACTTATAGTCCCTCTAGATAAAGAGTAACTCTGAGTAATAAAAATTTCCACTACATTTGATCTTAAGGAAAAATATACATTACAGGCTAAAACTTATTAGGGGATATAATCTCTATATTTGGACTGCATTAATATTTTGTTCCTTTACAGAAAAGCTCTTCCTCTCTTTCCTTAGGAGATGCCTCTTGCATCTCACTCTCCACAACTCGTGGGTCCTCTGCAGAAGCACAACATGATCTTTAAGGTCCCTTCCAATCCAAACCATTCTATGATTTATTCTAGAACCTTCTCCTCACCCACCTCTTTTTCCAGACCCACCGTCCAGGTGCTTTGCTTTTCTCAGAAAGGCTGAAAGGAACTTACTCAGGGGCTGTCACTGCAAGGCTCAGCCTCAGAACAGCTTTCAGTGAGTTACAGAGGGGCCTTTTCTCCAGCTTTGGTTGAATCTCCCTATTCCCAGGGCTCCCCCGTGTCCATCAGTTATGAGAGGGGCAGACAAGGGCCAGGTGTCACCTGCTGCTGACAAGTCATCCACTGAAGCTCTGCAGGAGCCTTTGTGCCCCTGCCTGGGGGGACACATCCCTCTGGGCACACCAACGGCCTCTGACCACTGCCTGTCCTGAGGAAATCACTGTCAGCTTTCAGGCAGCAAGTCATCAAATCTAGGTAGGAATCATCCTCTTTTAAAGGCATAAAAATAATACAGCTCCTACTTCCAGAAAGAACAGCCAGGCTTGGTCCCCGAGGTAACCAAAACACAGCACCACCGGGGTCAGCCCAGGAAAAACAGCTGCTGAACTGGGGCAGTCCTCGGAGACTCCGACTTCACTGCTGCAAAAAATTACTCTTTTCTATAATAAAATTGCATGAAATACAGCAGCATGTGGTCATTTGTTCCCTCTTCATGACAGAAACCTAAATGCCTGACATCTACAGAAGGTTGTAATATGGGATAAGGTTTATTGACCAAACTGCAGGAATATGGATAGGAAAAACTAACATTAAGGGCGAAAAACTTGGGAGCCAAAACTCTGCGCCGCTCCAGGCCACAGCTGCAGGGAGAGCAGAGATGCAGCAAGAGGGGAGCATATGTACCCTTCATTTAGAAAAACACATGTAGTTTGGGAGATCCTGCCCCTGTAAAACAGCGTCTATAGCACTAAACAGCCATAAAATAATGTAAAAACTCTCTTTGGAGTGCAACATATTACAACAAAAAAGGGCCTATGTCATTCAGAAGGGTCCACAGCACTAGCAATTACTAACGCAGAAGGAAAACAAAGCAGCTACAAGTCTTCTTTTGTCTCTGATTACGTTTTCCTTTAAGGGATCACATTATGAATCCGACATCTCCTTATTTTTGCCAAAAAGACTTCACCTCCTTTTATATCAGCTGCTGATCTCTTGCAGATTCCTTAATAACGTGGTGTGACACAGAATCAACTCGGAGGCTTTACCAGGGCTGGATTTGGGATTTTTGTCACTCAGTGGCTCACAAGACACAAAAGTTTGTATTTCAAAGGATGATCCACACATTATGAAAATTGGCATCTTCGCTTTGCATTCATTTTATTGCTAGTGAATGTTTTCTCTTAGAATTGAGACTGCAGTGGAAGACTTTTTCTGACACAAAACTATCATCAGTATCCCCTTAAATATATAGCAAGAACTAAAATAAGGCTCCTCAAATAATTTCAAATCAATCTACATATCTAAAGCTTAAACCTGTTGGAGACAAACATTTTTGGATGGTTACAAATCCAGCTTCCCTTTTAAAATGTTAACTCAGGCCTATTATTTAAATGTCACAAACACCCAAAACCAACAGGACATTTTACAAGCACACAGACAAGTTAAAATAATCTGCCTGCTTTAGATATGTGTAAGTGAATCTGCAAAACAGGAGAAGTTACACAGCAGCAGAGTAATTTTTTTCCCCCAAATCATATTTGTAGACCTGGATACTAACTCCCAGACACACTGTGGAAAGAAAAATGGGAACAACAGACTGAAGTTGGGATTGATTTACTTCATTAGCTGGGATTACAAGTTTAACTTACAAACCAGAGGTCAAAATTTCTCATTAACAAGGGGGCCATGAATCGCTGCAGGGCTTGGTTCAAGAGGAGACCACTCTTATTACTAACTACACATTTCAATCTGTCTTTGATGTTCTCCTTCTACCCTCCTCCCTTTTATTTTTTGGCAGAGGAGTTGATTTTAATTGTAGCTATACAACACAGCTCAGTTTGCCTGAGAGCCAGCCTCCACATCTGCAGTGAGTGCAGTTCTAGTGATATTGGGTGCAGTCCATAGCTTAGGGCTAATTTTAATGGCTCCCCTTTTCATACAAGGCTCAGATTGTTTTCCACGTGATTCCTGTTAATTTAGCTGCAGGAAAGGGCATCAGTTTTCCTTGCAAGTTTCTGATCCATACTTCTAAACTAGGTGAAATGTATTAAAGAAGAGAAATGACCACAAAATAAAAGATTGAATTTTCTACTGCCTCCCTAAGTGATTAAGTAATCCCACTATTTTAATACACAAAAGAAAAACAGAACAAACAAATGGCATTTTTCTTATGTCTGTATTTTGATAAACATTTAATTTATGAAATGCTGTAAAGAAGCTCTTGAAATCTCTAACAGTGCTAAGGGTTAAAAAAGGAAAGCTTAAATTGTGCTAAAAAGCTAGATATTGTGCATTTTCAAAATCTACAGATTCAAACTAAGATTTCACAGTACATTTCTCAAAACAAGAGTTGTGTGCATCATGGCAGCAGATGGTGGAGTACACCACCAAATAATAAAATGTTTAATGAATATTTTCTATTTTTGATGAACAGAACTAAAATATAACTGAATAATCAAAGGCAGAGTATTTAAACAGATTAAAAGTGCTCATTCTATTGCTGGACCTACTCCAGTTTTTAAAGGAAAACATGCCACTGAGGCTGGTTAAACAGCTGAAATTTTCATATATCACGTATAGTTGAAATCATAATCAAATTTGTCTCAGCAATCAAAGTTATACTCTATGCAGTTGGAACCACCTTTGAGCATTGCTAAATTTAAAAACCCTCAAAAAAATGAGCAGTCAATTCTTACAAGTGAAAAACACATATATCCTTTTAACAAAACCAAAATATGATGGTAATTTTTTTTTTCATCATTTAAATGTAGAAAAACAATTGCTAAGGGTAATGGTTACCAAAATTTTTCATAGATATACAGTTTCTTGCCTTTGTTTACACACATCTATTTTGACTACAATGAGGTACCATCTCCAGCTTCATACCTATTTATTACTAGTAATGAAAGACAATTCTGCACATGGTAAATTCATGCAGGTTTATGATGCAAAACCCCAAGGTGAAAAGACAGGAATGATTAGGTGAGTAATTTTAGTTCAGGATCAATACAAATTTCTATTTATTCCAATAGACAAAAAATCTCCTGTATATTATGCAGATCTATTCCACGTTTCCCATTTTCTACTGGGCCAGTTTCCACTTCACACTTCGGAGTAGCATGTACTAAATCACTTTCTTGTTTATATTAACAGTTGCTGTTAATACTCCCTTTTCCAAACTTTTCCAGTTGCCAGCCAGTGCCAGAGCATTAGAAGGTATGCTTTCAATTCACACTCATAGCCAAGAATTAACTTTTTCTGATGGCCAAGTCGGTCCCTTTTGTGCAAGCCTTCTGTTACCAGCATGTAACTAATCTGCCCGCTGCAACTCCATAAAGCCCCTTTGTTTGCTCCTGGACGCGGGGCCGGAGCTGCCGGGCTCGGTGGGCTCTGGGCTCCAGCGCTGGTGGCAGCACAGGTCACGGCACTGGCCACGGCTCCCCGGCACCTTCACGGCATCTGCCACTGCCTTGGGAACAGCTGAGCAACACGGGGTGCAAGAGCCACCTTCAAGTTTCAACAGGGGGTTATCTTAACAACTAGACATCTTTAAAAGGTCATTATTGCAGTCTAATTTCAAACTGGCACTGAAATGAAGGGTTGTCTTTGTGTAGGATTAATTTTAAAACCTCAGGATTTGATGTCAGTGGGAAATAACCAGCGTGGGACTCATAATGCTGCCTTCTCCTGCTTCTGGCCAGCACCTAGGGCTAATTTCTTAGGAGATGAAAACTATGACAAGCCCTTCAGTTAAGCTGAAAGCAGGCAGCAGTCCAGTAACACCCACAGGCCTCAGAGGCATCCTGTGACCCCCTTAGAAAAGTCACATTCACTTTGCTCTTGAGAAAGGAAAAATAATGCTGGAGGCATTTTGTTTTAAACCATGTGAAATAAGGAAATGTGAGGATGTGAAAATGAAGTGAAAAAAGTTAGAATTCATTTCCTCCCTTTGCAATGGCTTAGAAGCAAAACTGGTTCATTTTGAAAGTGTGTGTAAAAATCTGATACATTCACCAGTAGGCAGTGACTACAAAATGCTTAAGGTAAAATATGTAAATATGTAAAATAATCTCTTGAAAACCATCTCCTTTTGTGCTTGAAAGCATTTTGTAAAAGCATCTTTATTTCTCAGTAGCATTAATAGACAGTCGGAAAGAAAACTTGTCAAAACAAAAAATAGCAACAAAATTCAAGGTACTAGAAAAATATTTTGAAACAAATCTGCAGAATAGTGAAAGGGAAGAAAATTAATGCTTAAGTTCCTTGGATGACTTCTGCCCTTTTAGTATTAATCTGAATAATAATAAAGGAACATGTAAATTACAGTTTCAAAATTTTAAATGGGGTTATTTTAACTATCAGAGACTTAAGGCAAATCTAATCTGCCAAGTCTTCACTCTCATTTCAGTCTAAAACTGTGTCTCACTTTTTTACTCCTATTATGCCTTTTAACTTAGATGGGCTTTTTATCTCCTAGCTAAGCACATCCAACCTCATTTCCTTGTTCCCATTAAAGAGGTCTACACAAACATGCATTCAATCTGTTTATTACTTGCCACAGACTGCTCATCTTGTTCCAAAATACTCTCATTAATAAAAGGTTGCAGTTTGAAGACCCATTACAATGCTCAAATTAAGAGAATACTTAAAACTTTCATTCTTTGTCCAAAATTCTTGAGCTGTATTATGTATTATCATATTACCAACTATATAACCAAAACCAAGTAGCAGAGAATTCATTAACATTAAAACAATTTTCAAAAACTGTTCCACAAGTGACGTCTCAAATCTGAAAAATGAACTCCAGCACTAAAATAATTTGTCTTGATTTAATTCTTTTTCCTTATGTGGAGAAAGCTAGGAATATACAAAGAAAGCTAAGGTAAGGAACACGTAAGGAAGAAGACAGCAACAAAGGCAGAGGATGAGAATCTTGAGCCCCTGCAATACACAGGTACTGAATGATCCTTCTAGCATAAGGCTACTGCGAGTTAGCTGAAAAAATTCACATGGTATCAGGCTTCAAGGGGGTATGTAACTACAGAAACACCTACACTAGAAAGGAAATAATGATAAATTGGAATTACTTTGAGACATGGCAAAATTTATACAGTCCAGGAGTTTTTATAAAAATCTCATCAAAATTAAAAATTTTTCAACATCAATAATGACAAAATAATTTATTTGCAGCATCGCATCTGAGCCCCACAGCCAGGCTACTGCACATTCACTTACGGGAGAGAGATGTATTAACCATGTTGTAGAGAACTTCTTACTACCATCCTGGAATTCTGATGTTATGACAAGTTGAAAGGAAATCTGGGAAATTGATAATGCCAAAGAATGACATACCCAAAGTCTTCCTCATTCTCTTTTCCACAGTATTATGATTAAGTGGATAAACAGTAGGAATGGCAAAAGGATGGTCTGTATCAGTATGACACAGAATCAAAACACCCAGCTTGATTTTCCTCCCCGCCATCCACTCCAAACTGTGATTTCTCAGTAAACCCAAGATGGAACGATGATACATCTTGACATGCTTTTAATATGCAAACTATTAATCTTAGAAGTTATGATTCTGCAAAATTTTTAAGTCTGAAGTGAATGCTTAAGTATTTACATAAACTGGCATTTTTTTCTACCTAAGACATTCTTCTAATGTCTAATCTACCTAAGATTTTTTCTACTTATAGTTAATGGGTCAAAACATAATTTGCCTGTCTTGTTTGAGCTCACAGACATTTGTACAAGTGTCACAATCATTCATGTGACACTTGTCTGCTTTATTATTCTATGCCAAAACCAAGCAAATGTTTACAAGATTTGTTTTTCTGAAGCATATAGGGAACACATAAGAAAAGGGAAAGACATGAATAAGAGTAAGCAGGGAAGCTTCACAGATACCAAGACTGCTCCTTTCCAACACCGCTTTTTTGAATGCAAGCTTCTCCTTCCTGTGTTCTTTACGTTGTCATTAAATTATTACAAGAATGTTTATAATCAACTCGGTTATGGTCAAGTGTGCATTGGCCTGTAAATTCAAATATCCTGCCCTCCCATCAGCCATTCACTTCCTCACAGGCAGAGAGAGATGAGCTTCATGACTGAAATATCCCGGGAATATGGGCACACGGACGACTTCTCCTCAGTTCTGAGCGCCAAGGAGGGAGTTCGCGAACAGCTCTTCGATGGCAATCTCAGCACAACTGAACAGCTTCTTTGTGTAATTCCTTTATTTTCATTCCACAGCTGCTCTTTACTGAGACTTTCACATATAACCATTGCTGGGAAAGTATAGGAAAGTTAATAATTGTTAAAGGCTTACATGAAAGTAATTGTTCTGTTTCTTCTGAATTGCCAAAACTGATTTTGCTGTGAGAGGGGATTATGGAAAGAAATGGAACACTAGAGACGGGAAAGTACTGTTACCAAAATAATCTAACAAATGCAAATACAGCCCCCAGTATTAACAGAAGCGTTGAGTCTAAGAGTACAGACAGATGTTCGCTCCGGCTCCAGCTGTGCTGATGAAGGGCTTTGTGCCCCCCAGCTGCTCCTCAGTGCCCCCCGCTGAAGTCATTATCCTGCGGATCCGCCCCGATTCACTCGGGGCAGGGCCGGCCCCAGCCCACACCCCCTCACATGCGCCACAATAATCCAGCTGATTCTGCCTCCAGTGAATGCCCTTGCACGGACCCTCTGCCCGAGCCCATGGCAGTGACCTCCTAAACCACTCACACGATAGCAACCAGAGCAGGCCTTGCACTGGGATGCTCCTTCTGAAGCCCTAGAAAACAGGCACTCCTAAAATACCATCTCCCTCAGTAATATATATAAAAAGCATTTTTAAAATCACATAAGCAAATAAAGCAATGCCTAGCATCTGATTTTTTTTTCAATAAACATACCCATGGATTTTTCCTCCTGAACTACAGATAGGATTCAAACAGCAAACTGACATCACAGCACAAACAAAACAGCACAAAACAAACACAAACAATAATGATAACTTTAAATGTGCACAGCACTGAACCCATCACTTTTGTTCAAATAGCGCTTGTAAGTGATCACCAAGAATAACAACTTAAACCACAAGCCAAAACACTGGTTTGTTTGGTGATTCTGGATTTTGAGGGCATAGATTATACTTGACACAACTCTCACACTGAAACAATTTGAGATTTTTCTTAATAAAGACAAAACTAACTAACTAACATTTAGACCTGCAAACTCCTTATCTAGATATGACACATTCCCTTGACAACCTGTAAAATGCATTGTAGAACAGTATTTTTTTAATTTAAAATTTGCAAGAGAATTTTGTATCATCTTCCACTTATTTTTGGAGGTGTATTTCAAGCCATGCAACACATGTTTCCCAGCCTAATCACATGTCTGCTGTTACACTACACATGTTAAAAGAGTTCTTTAAATACCAAATACTAATCGTGACCATAGTTTCAGTTGGATTTCAGCCTGCTCTGGTAAACTTCTCTCTTGAAGTGACAAACTAGCAGTACCTGAATTCATTACAGCCTGATTAATTATGCTGCTTTCATACAAAGGAGAAAGAGACTTCAATCAGAAGTGGTAACCTTAAACAGTACCTGTGTAGCAGCATATCAGAACATCAATCCCAGATCCATGCACTTCCATTTGCTTTGAGAATTCTTAGTAATTACTTCTCCCTTACTATCAAATGGCTCAGCTCAACTCCATGGCCTGAAAAACTAAAGGAAGAGGTTTGGAACACATCAGTTCCAGCTGACAGAATTTACACCAGTTACCAGAAATACTGAAAACTGCACCTTATGCTCTCCACTTGCTTACCACAACCTAACTTCACAACCAGCCTTTTTCTCCCCAGCTGAACACAGCAGGAATTTGGGGAATAAATGGAGAAGAGAGCAGTGGAGCCAAATGTCAGAGATCTCTTTTCTCATACAGCTGACGACTTGCCAGATTTTCATCTTCTTCATATTTGGAGACAATTTCCTTAAATGATCCAGAAGCTGAGAACCACCTGGCTATTACCTTCTCCTAAAGCAGGCTTATCACCACAACACAGAGATGGTACCTAGACAGCAATACTGTTTCCGCTTGCTTGCCTTTTGTGCTTGTTAACATGCAAAGGCAAATTAATATAAGACAAGGATCTGGCATATGTGTCTAAAATACGCACTGCATAATTAAACTGAGAATGAAAACAAATCCAAGGTATATATGTTCCAATAGTATTTATTGTTCCTTTACATAAAGGAACAAGGAACTTGGCAAATATTTCTTATGAATAAAGGCCCATCTTCACAAAGTATGGGTTATGAATAGCAATGAACAAGATAAGAGCACGTAAGATACAGCTAGCTACAGTAAGCCACAGATGGAAGCAGAGCCAGACTGACAATGGAAGAATTCCCACCCTACCAGGCTACAGAGCACTCTCCACACAACTGTTTAATGCCAACACATATCAGCATTTACACTAAAGGAGACACTTCAGAGAAATATTTTTAAATGCAAAGTTTGGGATATCTCTTTTTTAATATGGATAATACTCAAAGCATATATCTCTCTACAGACTTAGGTCTCTCGTGCTTAGTCTGTAACATGCCTGTGTGCTGTGCTGCTAACGGCGATTTAAAGAATTTGCTGTACCTACAGAATTGTATTATGGAGATCCTAGAGGGTATGACTAAAACTTGTTGAAATTAAGTTCTAAGGAAATATATAAATGTAGGTGACTGGTTAGGGTTTGGTTAAAGTCAAGAAGAGAAGGTGCTCCCAGGTCTCTTTCTCAGAGCCAACTGCCTGTAATACTAAATACACAGGGTTGACTGTGGAATCAGGTGCTTTGGAGAAAAATAATAATGCATTACAAATATTGCCAGACCAACAGGCTTCCCTGTCTCATTCAAATCCGCCATCGTCCTGTACGAACAAAAACTGCAGGAAGACAGCTTAGACTGTCACACTTAGGCAAAAGGAGATGGCACTGCCTGCAAACAAAATGCAGTGACAAAATGTCATCTCTCTTGTTCTTCACTTAGGGATGCCCCTGCATTACACTTATGGACCCAGGTTGTCACATCTCTCTTTTAATTAGGCAAAATAATGCTGCAGCTAATACCTAGCAGAAGAATTTACAGTGTTTGTGGGCAAAGTATGAGATCAGCTTGCAAAACCTCACTCCTAAAAGAAAAAAAAGGAAATGAAACTCAAAAATAGATTCTTTAATAAAGAGCATTGTTTAAACACTTAAGGCAGCTCCTCATCTTTATCCAATTTCTGTAAACAAAACTCTGATTTTTGTCAAAGATAAAAGATTTAAAACCACAGAATAACAAGTAATCGAAAAACATTTTGTGAATTAATTAAAACAAGTTGTGAAACTGTACTATTCACTAAATTGCTAACATGTTCTTCTAAAGAGAATTAAATGTAAAGAAAAATTCAATGGATTTGTTTTCAATTATATGACTGACGTCTTTTCAATATTTTTCCTCAGAATTTAATCACGAAAATAAAACCTTCGTATGTCTGAACAGAGATGAAAATACATACTGAATATTTTATCAATTACTATTAACTTTGCTATTAGTGTAAGTATTCAAAGACTCAAAAATACATGTTCCAAAGATATATAAACCAGCCAAAAAATTAATCTTAAAAAAAAAGCAGTAGAGCAGAAACCTCCTTCAGAGTCTTCAGATTTGGCTGGCTCAACCAATCTGCTATGGCCACTCAACCACTTAAATAAATTTCTATAATGATTTCACCATTTTAGGCTGCCTATCTGCAAGTTCTTACTGTCAACACGAATTACCCTGTGTGCTGCAATCCCCCATCAACTGAGACAAAGTATGACTGTTGTGTGCTGTTAACATGACATGCTTCTCATGGATCTGTATTCCAAATGTCAGGATGACCCGGCACAGCCAGCCGGAAGTGTCCTGTTATCAGACCTCGGAGAACAATTCCCACTCAAGGGTACAGCCCAGGCAGGTGAAGGGTTTTGTGTGATGTGCAGTCTGGAGCTGGGTGCCAGTTCTGAGCGCTCGGCGCTGCGGTGGCTCCGGTGCAAGCGGAGTGTGAGCGGCTCAGGGGCTCAGTGTGACCCCGCTCAACGCGCCGGCCTGACGTGACACCTGATGTGACACCCACCCCAACAGAGCTGGGGCAGGCACCTTTGTCTGGAGAGGGAGAGGGCAGAGACAGGGCACGAAAAGCTACTCATGAGCTGCTTTGGGGTTTTCTTCCAGAGAAAAGTTGTTTCAGAAATTCAGCACAAAGCTGAAGTTTTCATAGAGGAGCTACTGACATAAACCAATTGAATGCTGGAGATAAAAATACCCCCCTGAAACTCTTAAAAACTATAACTGTTGTTAAGGTTTATAGGATTACACATTTAATTTAAAAAACAATGAATCTCAACATATACACTAAATAACTCAGAAGTTACAGATGGTACTGCCTCATTAAAAAATTATTTTGAAATTAGAAGGCTTACGTTAAATTCATAATTTAAATATGAGAAACAAAAATCTAATTTTTTAGAATCTGTAGCTGGAAAAACAGTTACACAAGAAGAAACACAGCTTTGCTATCTCCCACCCATACACTCAGTGTAACTTGATAAATTTACCACAGCAGTATATAATACCTAGAGAGCAAGGGCAGAAATATAGAAAATTATGTTAAAAAGTAATTGGTCTCCATCACCACTAGGATAAAAGGCAATATATAACTTTTTAGAAGTTATATGAAGCCCACAAAATCTTGTATCCCAGCAGAGCTAATATAAGAAATGCATTTGACTGCAGACCAACCAGGATTTACAGCCCAACACAGGCTGCACAAGCTGAATTATAGATTACATTACATTTTTTTATATATGGCACTGTAGAAAAGAAACCCCAATAGGTCAAACTGACGTATTAATCACTATAGCTAAAATAAATACTATATGTGAATAACATCTACTCATGGGCCACAAAATACATCAAGGTAGAGAATTCTGAAGATACTTGGAACATTGGAGTCTTCACTACCTATCAACAATATCAATTGAAAAGCATTAAAATGCTCATTAAAAGTTTGTAATTTCCACTCATTGCTGCAGACTGGTCAGACATCACACTGAAATACACAATGTACACATCCAGATTTGATTATGGAGAGATCAGAGTTAGGACAAACAATTGACTCTAGCCTGTACTTTAAGACTTCACTCCAGATGCTCTTCATTAGGAGTTTTCTAAAATAATATACTATTGCTTAAGTGATTTGGACACTTAAAACTGAAAATTAATGATCTGTGGTGGAATCAAATCACCTGTTGTACTTCTTCTTGTCCTCATCCAGGAGAAGCCACAGAACACGTCCCATTAGAGTTAAGCTCATCAAAAAAAGGAACATTTCACAATATTAAAAAATAACTAATTGAAGATTCAGGCTCATAGTACTTCTTGAAATAAATAAAATAATTCTTCTTCTGGATTCTCAATCAAGACATAAGACACGATGTCAAATACTTCCAAAGATGCAATTTTTATTTATTTATTTATTTAGAGAAAACCTAGCTTCTAATTTTCTTCTGGAAGCCCTTCCATATTGGTTCTAAGTTATTTAAGGAATATTATGAAATGAAAAGAATACTTGAAATCTTGATGTATGTTTGCTCTTAACATCACTGGGAAATTATTATTACTTTGACTACCTGCATAGCTAACAAGAACGCCAGGGAACAGTACCTGCAGTTTTTCATTGTTCTGTTACTTAGTAAGATAAATGCTAAGTCAACAGCAGCATCAAATTTATCCCATATCACTGTAGCTACACAGCTGAAAATAAAAACTTTTGCTAAACGAATTTTGTGGCAACATAAGTTTTACCAAAATGCAACAAACCTATGGTTGTCAATGGTGTCTGGGGGCAGGAGGCAAGCTTGTGCAGAGTGTACTTTGTTTCCCCCTCCTTCCTTTAACTGAGCTTCAATGTACTGAAACTGAATGCTATTCCTATAAATTACTTACAGAGATGAGAAAAGTAATTTTGGCTTTGGAGACAAGCATTAGGCACATTTTTCAAGTCCATTAGATGTAGCTCATTTTTTCCTTTGTAAAGACGTCTCTTAAAGTTGCCTTTTTAAAAAATTGTAATAGCACAAAAAAGAAAATAAAATAAAAAGAGAAAACCAAGGGATTAACAAAAGCTTGCAAAAAAGAGAAATGCAGGTGGCTTCTTTTATGGATTAGGAAAAACATTTCACAGGCCAGTGATAGGGCCTGGGAAAAAAATGCCCTCTGCCAACACCTCCCTTATAGATAAAGCAGGCTGCGGTGCTGCTGTCTTTTTGATCAAGAGAAGAAATCCCACACCAATGACTGTTTCCCCTGACAGACTGCTTGTCCTTTTTAATGTTACATGAGAGCACCAGCCTGAATTTCCCTCCCCTCAGAGCTCATACCACTACCACTGATTAGAGATGCTGGTCTGCCTAGGGGTACTCCCTTCTTTGGCCAAGGCTGTTTAACCTGTTGTGCTCCTTGTATTCCCTACCTTCACCTGTGGAGATAGAGACTTTGCCTTCTTCATGGAACTTTTTACTCATTCTCCTGGCAGAGCTTCCTATAAATTGTTCAGTAATTGGTCCATCATACAGAAGTTCAGCTCTTGTTAGGCTCCTGTCTTGGCAAAAGAGTGTCATGCTCAAAAAGACTGGAGAATTATCTTTTATTGATAATTTTATCATGGGTCAACACTATTTTCATGCTGCTGTAGTCTGAAAATCACTATTTATGATACCTTCTAATTTCTCAAACACAGCTGCAGAAAATCTCATAATTCTCCTCATTTGCCTTCCCATACAACACTACTGTTCTTTGCCCTTTTGTTTGCTGAGATAATTATTATACCAAGAATACTACAAACAGAATAACAAAAGCCAGTGAAAATAGGTCTACTGCACTACCTCCTTCAGACACCTAATCCACAGGCCAGCTCAAAGCTCATCAGTGAAGTGAGAGGGTGAGGTAGGGCAAGATTTCCCAAAGTGGTTCAACGGCCCAGCAGTCTGACTCTTAAGGACAGGGACTCCTAAGTAACCTATGGTTTCCATACCCAAGTTTTGTAATACTTTACTGTGAAATGTCTGTGTGTATATTCAGTCATGCTTGGAAAAGTGATCTGTAACTAGTTAACAAAACTACCCGGTGAAACTAACTCCAGAATCCCACAAAGTGGCACCAGTTAAAAAGCTATAAAGACCATAATTTTATGCAAATCATTGTAACATCATATAGGCCAAGAAAGTGAGATTTTGCTCCAAAGACAGGAGGAGAGGGAGGGAAAAAAGCCAAGTCTGACTTACAAGTCATGGAGACACTCATGATAATTTTATCACCACAGTCCTTCTAGACGGTAAAAAATTTCCTTAAGTTGTTGTTATTTTTTAACGTCTCTGCTTCTCTTTTTGACCATCTCTGGGGTTGCCAGTATTAAAAAACCCCAAACTCCACGAGTGTAAACAATCTTGCCAAGGTTGGGGAGCTGCAGCGCTGCCTGATGCCCTTCCCTCCCTACTGCACCTCCCCTGCAGGAACTGGCTGCCAGCCTGTAACTTGAAGGCAAGCAGTAACCAAGTAACTAATAAATAAGGAGTGCACCACTAAAGTAAACAGTACCCCAGCTATAATTAGCTAGAACAGACAAGCTGCTGGTGGTAGATGTCTCTCCGAGTTCCCTCAGGCCCTCTCCAGCCCCCACAGAATCCCTTCAACCAGCATGCTCCTGTTTGACTCCAGGCAAAACAAAAACAAAACCCCCTTTTTTCCTAGTCACTCACTAGAAAAGAGTATGTAACAAAAGGAACACCAAGACGAAGATCCAACTATTAGCTATTTTTACTGTATTATTTCTTTGAAAGCAAAATACTGCCTGTAATAATCAAGACACACTGGGAAACTTCATAAACCTGCATTTAACACACACTGATTGGTCCCAAAGACTTGCGTGGTCAAGTAGCATGAGACTTTTCAAAAGCACGCAATATGATAATTTCTAGAAAGAAAATCATGGTTTTACTATAGAAAGAAATATAGAAAATAAAGCGTTTTCCTACACCAGAACCAGTCAGGGATTAGGAGCTCATGCAGTAGGGAACACAGGGAGATTGACAGGAACACAGTACTCCAACAAAAGCTTATTGCAGGTAATTAATGTTCTACACAAGGCACATTACTGACTTCAAACAAACTCACCACTCTGCTTAAAGTTAAGCATGTGCACATGTCCTTGCAGGTTTGGAGCTCCAACGCTCAACTTCTCCTGAATGTGGCCAAACAGGACCCGCTTTGCCATCACTCCTACAAAGGAAGGATGTGCAAAGCACACTGTTCCATTATCTGTGAACAGCTTTTAACAAGGCTGAAAAGCTCGTTTCAGCTCAAAATTTACATATTTGAGCTCCACCTTTGAATTTTATCATTGGCAAATTTCACACAAATTCTGAAGGAGGAATGTGGACAGCAGAAGACTGGTCAACACATGTAAAAGAAGGGTGAGCATTCATTTCCAAATTAAACAACTGTTTGCTCAAAATTCTCTTACAATTTAGACTAGACCACAGGGATTAAAATGCATCATGTTCCTTGAACAGCAAAGTTGGTCAAAATAAATTTGTCTGCACCACAAGCTGCTGATATTGTGTCATTTCATGATGACATCACTTATGAAACCTGTAATAGGGACCTGACTTTAAATTTTGTGCACAGATATACGTATGATACGCACACATTAAATACTCAGAAAAACATTCTGACTTAAAGTAAAACCTTGGAAGACTTGCACATGGTAAAAGGAAACCACGAAAGGCCTGTTTTAATTTCTCTTTCTTACACACTAAGCTTGTTTTCAATTGGGACTACTTAAAATGAAGGGATAATTTTTTGAACGCATAATAAGACAGCAAGTCCTGAATGAAATGTGTATCTCTCAGGCTTTTGTTTTGTTGTCTTTTTAATTGAAGAACCTCTACTTTTTTATCAACAGACCACATTCAGCTGTACATAATGCACAGTGCTGATGCAGAGAAGGCGTGGCCATTGCTATTCTGTACCACCCACATCATCACTTGGGATGCGGCTTCAGGGGGAAGAAAATGTGGCCATACTCCAGAATTGTGGTGTTTTGTTGAGTTTTTTCCCCAGAGAAGTTGTTGGACCAGCACTGCAGAGTGTCCTCCTGCCACTGCTCATCCTGCCAGTCCTCAGCAGGACACAGCCGGGGCGTGGATGCAGCTCCCAGCGGCGAACAGAGCCGAGCCCGAGCGGAGCCCAAGTGGAGCCCTGCCGACCACAGCCAGGAGCGGGCAGTGCAACGTGGACGATTCAGCTTTTTGTGGGTTTTTCTATCACTGCTTTTGTTGTCTCAGGGACAGAAAATGCGGCTGTGGAAGCGCCACCACCTTCTCTTTGTCCTGGGAACACCCGCGTGTCACGGCTGAGCCACAGGAACATGTCTTGTTTTGGCCTTGGCCACACAGAGCTGAGCTGAGGAGGGGAACTCCTTTCATGTGTGACTCTCCTGCTCTTTTGTGCCCTTTTGCTATCGATATTGTTCTGTTCCTTTGCGTTTTCTATCCCACTGCTGTTTGTTTTCAGTAAATTGTTATCTCACCCCACAGTCTCTGCCTTTGTCCCTCTCTCACTGGAAGCGGGGGAAAGAGGGAAGTGCAGCAGCTTACTTAGAATTTAATTCCCACCACAGGAACACACAACTCGGACAATAGCTTGGTTCTGCAATTGACAGCAGGTAAAATAACAAGTTCTGTTCAGCACTTCTAGGTAGGGTGTTTACTTTAGAAGCTGGCAACCGGATTCCCTTGAAGTTCAAGACTGTTTGCCCAAAGGCCCAAGGAAAACTAAAAATGTTAAATGACTAATTGTCACTCTCTGTAGGACCAACACACTACTTGACTGCCTATAAAAGAACTGGCTGAAAAAAATCCAAAAATGTGCATCTTAATGCATTTTAAGTTCTTTAGCCTTTTTCCAAACCTTAACTTCAGTAAAAAAGGTTTTAGACAAAAAGTAAAAAGATTATTCCACAAAATTTACCTAGCATTGAATAGGATCGAAGCACAAGGACATTAATCTATTTGATGATTCATCTGACTGCTCTAGGGAAGAATTACTTAAATGGGAAACACTGCCACCTTAAGATACAGGTATGAATCTTTGCATGTACAGGTTGAAAAGTTACACCTTGAAAATTTTCTGGTCAGGTTTTAAAAATTATTTTCACTGACATCTAAAATTGTCACCAGCACCTTGGGCCTTACCTTCTAAAGTCAGTGGACAAACCCTCTGCTAGACCCTTCCATGCTTTCTCTTAGTCTTACCAGTTTTATTTAGCCAGAAGAAGGAAAAATTCTGTAATTATAAGCATCAGAAAAACAGAGACTGCAAAACAGATTCTATCTTTCAGTGTCTGAAAATCAGGAAGACAGAGAAGACAACTGAAAATACAAAAAACTCAACCCAAAACCAATTCCCAAAAAAACCCCAAAAAGTAAACTCACATACCCTCTGTCCCCACACATCCTCAAGGTAGCTGCCTTTTGCAAGAAAAACACAACCTTCCCAGGAATAGCAGTAGAGCTCCATACAGATTGACAAATAATGGATGAACTCTTAGCTACTCAGAAGTCTTTGTGCCAAGTTCTCATTTTCCATGCTAATAAGCTGCACACACTGTATTTACAATGTATCCATAAATAAAACAACTGTATTTATTATTACCATATCAATAAAATTTTAAAAAATGTAGTCATTTTTTCTTTTTGTAACCAAGGAGGAGGATTTCTATTAGGAAAAAAAAGAACAAAATACTATTTAAGTAAGAATGCAGTAGAAACCTTTGAGAAGCAGAGAAAGAAATGCTCTCATGGTCTCCTCCTGCATGCTACATCACCATCACACAGTCAGATCGGACCAACTTCCATCTCCAAATGAAGTAAAAATCAAATTTGTCTTGGCCAATGAGGAAAAATTATTAATATCATTGAACCCTCTGTCAGAATATTTTGTGTTCCACAGATCAAAAGAACACACACAGTATGCAAACCTGTTCTACTAGTAAAAAAGAATGTTTTTCCTGGCACAGAGCCCACTTGCTATTTTCTTGCATTGCTGCCTGGCTTTTTCCTCCTGTCAAGTGAGATCCATGCAAAAATGTTCTACTGCCTCCTGACTCACTGTCTGTACTCCTGCCTGTTTGCAACAGGCACAGAAATGTGTTTCTACACATGCACTCCCAGTTACAATTATTAATCATCTATGTAAACATAGCATTATCCATCATCTTCAATGTCTTCCTAGTTTTACTGCTAAGTCTGTAAGAAGCATTAGAGTAATGTTTATAAGTCTTGTTTCACAAAATAAAACCGGAATTCTAAAAAAACCCAGTTTGTGTTCATCATGGGCTAAAACACATTTGAAATTAGATTTTTAAAAATGAAAACTCATCACTGGGGCAATTGATTTTTAAATTGAAATCCCATTCATTTAAGAATAAGAAAAAAGGTGCAATTACTAATTAGGATAACATCTATACAGTGTTTCAAAATACAGCTTTTGAAATAGATATCAACACATTTATGGTGAACTATTTTAATATTTATTTGATTTTGAAAACAGGAAGTAAAACAAAATGGAAGTAAAACCAAAGTTGAAGCCAAACTTAAGAATTTCCAAGGTTTATAAAATAGTATGCATGTAATTCCATAAAAAAAATGTAAGGACAGACTCTTTTCTTCTGTCTCCTTGAAAATTCAAACCCATAAATTTAAGTGATAGTTTTGGGATACCTCAAATGAAATCTTAACTGTCAGCAGCAGTGACATCCTACACCAAAACAGGTCTGAGAGAACACTGTTTTTTATCATGTCACTGAGACATGGAGCAAAGAGTGCTTGAAAAGGCAATGATACAATAAATCATAAAAATTCCTCCTGTTCTGCTCTTAGTCTACAGGCTTAAAAAGCACAAAAAGCAAACTTTAACTTCTTGATCCATAAATGCTTGCAGAAGGTGTTCTGCTCTGTTGTATCTCTTTCATATAACTCAAGCTTAACCAGTGTAAAGGGGCTTTAGATTCCAGTGCCTTCTAAACATATCTTGACCACTTTAAACACAAAGTAATTTATCAAGAGCCAACTATACAGTAGGAAGACCAAGCTGAGACTTGAGTTGTTGAACATGTTGTTCCAAGGATCTTTGAAAGTGGATGCCATAAAATAAACTTTAGTTCCAGAAAGGTGAGGGAACAGCCTAAAGATGTGCTCAGAGAACGGAAATGCTGATGATCGGCGTTTTTCTCCAAAATAAGACTATTCCTTGGCTCTAGTTCTTTTGGGTCTGTCAGGAGCAGTTATGCCTCATACATTGGCTGATTCATGACCTTCTAAAAGTGGGTGATATTCACCGAGTAGAAACTTTGGACAGAAGCCAAGGCACAACCCTTCTATAACAGAGACTTCTGCAGGACACACTACACATCCCTTTTTGTTTAAAAGGGCAAGAAAGGAAGGAAACAAGGCCAGGTTTTCCAAGAGACAGCTCATGTCTAACCCATTTCAAAGAGAAAATTACCTAGTATGCTGATTTCTCCTTAATATTGTTAAAATATTGACAATGGATTTGAGGAATAATTGCAGGTGTTGGTGAAATGTCCACGGATAACCCAAACATGAAGTGAGAATATCAGATGAAATGGTGCAAACAAATGAATCACGTTCTGTACTGCATAACTAAAAGGAGACTGCAGTCAAAAGAACCTTTTTCCAACTATAACACATACCCAAGTGCTTCCCACATAATCCTGAATCCATCCTTACATTTCCACTTAGAAATCAGGAGTTACTAATTGTATAAAGACCTAATAGACAGTAATATTAAGTAACTTCTCTATGTCTGCATTTGGAAGCCTCTGGTACAACACAGAATTCCAAGTCTTAAACCAGAATCTTAATCATGTTTTGAACAAAACCTGAACTTGAAACAGCTTTAAAATACTCAAATTATTCCATCTGAAAGATAAATTTAATTAAAAAATGTGCTGCCTTGTACCCAAAATACATCTCACTTCAGTAATTAGCTTTTCTCTACACAAAACATTACTGTTTTAAGTGTTAGTTTTGGGACTTTCCAGGTCTGCAAGAACATTATCTTTCTTGAATAATACAATGGCTGGAATATATTGGAAGAGAAAACACACAGAGTATCAGATCTCCCTTGAGCACTGGCCCAACATATGGTCCTGCATATTTTGAAAGATGGTGTTTGGGACAGTTTGCTGAATATTCTTAAGATGACTGCTCTTCTGCTGTGTGAGAAAGAGGGCTTTTTCTTATCCCTAAAATGACTGTCTTCAATAAGCGGTGATTCACTGAACTAGCCCTGAAGCTGCCTTTGGAAGCTCAGTATTCAGAAACCATCTGTGCCAGCAAGTACCAGGAGAGGGCTTTCACTTGATATTTAAACAAATTATACCCTCAGATATTTCAAACATATACTCTGTATTTATGTATTTTGGGATACTAGCCATAGGTCTTGATGAAAAGCCAAATTATTTAATTATTTTTATTATTATTATTAAATACAGAAAAATACTTGTATTAACCTCTACACTTCAATTCCATAATAAAAAATGAGGGACTTGAAAATATGCAAATTCTGCATTCATGCCACCTTAGCAGTATTCAAATATTTAGCTTTTAAAGCTACCTGACCCAGTCTTGTGATGGTGAATCCTTTTTTAAAAGGTTTAACTCTTACAATTACATGAAAATATCTATTTCATAAACAAACCAAGATTTTAATTCTAAGTCTTAAAAGCCTTATAATTCAAGAAAAAAACATTGAAAATGTGAGCTGAATAGATTCAAAATCAAACAAAAAGCAACCAATGCAAACAAAAGCAACCCAAAACTTATATTTAATCTGACATTAGAGGTGTTTAGGGATGCTAACTGAAGAACTTAAGTGCTTGCTGTCCTGAATGCTGTGACCTGTTGTGACCACTGCTGAGTGCCACACAAGCATCACAGGACCACAGCACAGATCAGAACTGGCCAGCATTGCTGCTAAACACATAATATGGGCCAGGATCCTTAGATACCTAACTTGATAATCAAGCACTAAATTCCAAAAAGCTGTGACTTTAGAATATATTTTCCAATAATTTTTCCTAGTATTACTAAAGAAATGGAAAACCCCTAAAAAATCCTGCAAATGCAGTTATTTTCAACTCTGCCAGGCAGAGAAGCTGAATCCTTCCAAAGGTATCTCGCTTCTCCTTACCTCTTCTCCTTTACTCTTGATCTAAACCACATTATAATAATAAGCAGGCTGAATTACTGATGAGCTGCTGGCTGCTACAGAGGCAGCTGCGTTTCTAGCAGATCATCTAAAATATGAGCAGACACGAAAGGCACTAAAAAGGAAGCGAATGAAGTGCAGGTGATCTCACATTTGCTGTCTCTGTCTGGTTGTAAGTTCTTTTTCCAGTGTTCACTGGGCTCTAGGCCAAACTACTTCAACAAGCTAAGCAGGAACTATTCACTTTTTACTGTTGTTAGATTAGTCTTCATGCTATTTATCGAATGGAGATGGCTCAGCCCAGGGTACAAGAGCCAGAGCCAAGGAAAGGGGAGCGGCAGGAATGCAGGCACTGGGACAGGGGTCACAGTGACATTAGCCCAGGCCACTTCATATTCGTGGTCTGAAACCAGTCACTCACTTGGTGGCAGTGGTATTTGGGAACATCGAGCCCCTGCTCATCAGCTCTTTTACAAAATATTTTCCCCATGTTTTGGAAAGGCATTTTTTATATGGCTGCACGTAGAAGCAAATTTAAAAAAAAACAGGTGAAAATAACCTCACTCCAAAACTGCTGGTTTTCCATGTTCCCAGGTAAAAGTATTTTTAAAAAAATTAGCTGTACTAGTACAGGAAAGACAATTGATGGGCCTGATCTTGATAACTTATAATAATCCTGCCATCCAAAAAAAAAGTTTTATTTAGCTATGGCTTGAAAACAAGCCAAGAAGTCCAAATGAGCTCTGGCACTGTGAGACAGAGAACAAGTTTAAAGAAAATACTCTCGAACAAAGTGCTGGCAGAAAATACTTACAGTTATTAACACAAGTTTTTTCACATTTACAAAAGCTGTAAAAGAGCAGTTTCTCTCTATACAACAAACAGTACTCGAATACAGGAACACTAATCTTTTCCATCAACTTCTTGTCTTAGGTAGAATATCCATCACTACTTCTTAAATTAACCTCCTGCTCAGATGAAAAGGGTATAATTAAATAGATCAAATTTCCAAAAATAAATTGTCAGTATTTCTGTTAAACCAAGAAGCTGGACTGAAATCCAGCACTGCTCACTGAAAAATGGCCAGTGCAACTAAGTAAAATATCAAACAAGAGTTAGTTCAGAAAAGGGAAAAAAAAAAAGGAACATGCCAGGGAGGGATGATTTGTAAAGGACATCTCTTTGGATCAGCAAACTTGCAGGGTCCCAGCTGCAACAAAAGCAGACATTTAAGTCAAAAAAGATTAGTGAGGAGACTAGCAACTTCAATGTAAAAACGGGGTATTTTGACCAAAAAAAAGGGCAGGCCAAGAAAGCTCTGGCCAAGCCAGACCTTGCAAGCAGAGATTATCAGTAGCAAGGGCTTTAAGCAGCTTAGAAATTGCTGGGAGAAATTAAGAGTGCCATAGACCATAGAGGAGGTCAGATATTTTAAGGTGGAATTGGGCTAAGGGCATGTTGGTACTACAGAACACAGAATCACAAGGATGTTTATAATCTCCAGAAACCCAAAGAAGAGATATCACACAGTCTTAGACAAACAATACAAAATTCCAGTACCTTTTTACAGTGAAACATTTTGGAGGAGTTGAGTTTATTTCTGCATAGCAGCCCTAATAAGCTCAGAAGAATAACAGAAAGGGAGTTTCTAGGAGCCAAGCTGTTTGACACAGCTTCTACAGTACTTTAGATCCTATTCCCTACAAAAGACATTGAATAATGCAGATACAGTTTCCAAGACCCTGAAATCAGCTTCCAGCCAGCCATGTATATGATCTGGCCAGGATGGTTAGAAGCTAGGAGAAGAGGGATGGGAACAATTCCATCTGAACTGGCACACAATTCATGGCTCCAGGAAATCCATGTATCGGCAAAAACTTCAAGGATAGTTTGCCAGTTGAACAATACAGTTGTTCAGCAAAATTTGGGCTAGGGGAGCAGCAAAAGGAAGCAAAAATCTCCAGAAGCCTTTGGAATTTGCCCTAGACCTTTATTTTTCCTGGAAGCACTGTACTAAGAGAATAAGAAGCTTCTGGAGAGAGAGGGAGGCTGTTCATCATAATCCATTCAGATAAAAAGCTCTGATTAAACTGTTTCACTCACTGAAGGTGACCACAATTTTGTTCATCAAATTATTAAAGCTTACAAAAGGATAATTTTTTAAAAGGGACAATAAACAATAAAAATTAAATTCCTTAGGAGAAAATATTCCTTTGGTGAAGTGTTGAAATCTGAAGGGATCCATGTATTATTAGAAGGTTCAAATTATTTTTAAATGAGGGAAAGCCAAAGCTACGACCACCCAGATGAGCGTCTAATGAAAGCTTCTCTGGGCCTGTTGCTGCGAGATTTGTTACAAGTGCACGTGGAGGAGAACAGAATTCTTTACTGAATGGAAGATAAAGGAGGGAGACTGAAAGGAAGGGAGTAACAGGACAACACAAAACCCGGGAAACTTCCTCAGTCTGAAATGAATTTTGCCAGAAATGGGAGCATCTCCTATGTATCTGAAGTCAATTTTAGAGTATAAACAAGATCCACTTCTGTTCCTAGCTCAGCTAATTCCCTAGCACTAATCTTAGCACATGAAACGAGAGAGAAGTCAGATAAAAGCTATCCAAAATGGGAAACAAAAAGGCCTTTGGAAATGCCTGGCATTTACACAGTCAAATGTCTGAGCCAAAACTGTTAGTTTCGTTATTCAAAACAAAATGTTTGCATTTTCCTCAGAACAGGCATGTAATAGGGAGAATTCCTCTGACTCCACTGTGTGGGCAGACTTAGCAGAACGAAAAGCAGCCCAAGTGTATCTATACTAAACAACACAGTGCTCTTACAGAGCCACCCACAGCAGTGTAACCACGTCACCCTGCTTCTCCACCTTGCTTAATACAGACCAGGCTTTTGACAATTTTGCATTTATTGTGTAGCACAGCTACTTCTCTACTTAAAATAACAGGAGAATCATGCTAATGAATCTGATTCTACTAGAGCACAGTATTCTTATCGAAATTATACTTTAGCGTGATTATAAACTCATCTTTGCAGTGGTGGGGGACACCTTGACATTCTGGAAAAAGTTTGGACACATATTTGTCACAAAGCCACACTGGTATTACTACAAGCTCTTGGTTCAAACCGTAAGCAAGACTACAGTTATGGTTTTTCAGATACTTCTTCATTCCCTACTCTTTTTGGGTTTTTTCAGATTATGCAGAGGAGAAAACAGGTATAAAGGCAGTGGACAGTTTAAGATCTACGCTTCACATTTAACTATTTTAAAAATATTCTTTCATTATGTGCTGAAAGCTCACACTTGGCAATACAGCTAAAAGGAGATGCCGTTTTAACTGTGGCAAGACAAGCTGGACTCCCGGTCCTGACATGCATTTCCAAATGACACACTTCACTGACAGCATCAGCAGGAGCGGCTCTAGCTGTTCCTACGAGGTTCTGAAGGGCTGATTTCCCTTACTCTGGGTACACACATACCTCTCCTCCTATGGTGAGCAGGCCAGGTGCATCCAGCTTCCGTTTCTTCCGGGGACCGATGGCTGCCAGTGCCGTTAGATTGGCATCCCTCTGCCGCATCTGGGCAAGCTCCTGCTGCTGCATCTATCAGAGACGGAAAGAACTCTCTTTAGTTTTTATTCTGTTGCCATATCTAAAAGTTATCTTCGGACCTGTAAGCATGAGGTAGAAGTCACATATGAGCAATCCCTGAGAGCATTTTACTCCTCCCAGAAGTACTATTTTAGCAGCCTGGCCGTAGAGGAATAATGAAGATACTGAAGTTCTCGATACTTTTCAGAGGATTTCTGCTTCCAAATATCTCAACTGTTCCCAAAAACACCATCCTTTTCATTAAAAACTGCCTTAGCAAGTGCTGTATACTAACTACACATCTCCAGTTTAAGACTGATATGGAGAATGTAAATACCAATTCAAATCTTAAATAAACCCATTTTTTATCTTATCTTTATTTTGAATATTTCAAACATACTTGATGTTTTCTTAAAACAAATACCAAAATTAGTAAAATACCTCTATCTAAATGCTAGCCAAAGGTAACGTTGACACAGAACCTCTACAAACTGAATTTACAAGTGCTTTCTGGGCTTAGGCTTTAGGTAAGAATACATTTGACTAGTTTGAAGCTAGAATTAAACAACCTGCCAGCTGCATTATGTACCAGTGTAGCACACTACAGAAAACAGGAGAAAATGCTCTGGCCAGCAGAGAGGCAAGATTGCACATTCACTATAAACTGTGTAAGTCTTTCAGAGTGTCAATGATAAGTGTCATATTCCCATGAACACTAATATTTTAATAAATATTATGATCAATACTGCACAAGAATAATTGATTAGGCAACACAGTATATTATTTTAATTAGATAAAAGCGTTCATAGCTCTTAGCAATAATTCTTATTAATTTCAAAACTTTGCTTTTGCAAAATGCCTCAATAAACTGAGAGGAGGTGTTTGCTTTCTAATCCCACTGATGTCATTCTTGTTCCCGCTTCAGCAGCAGCACACAGAACAACACCTCGAGAAATTCAGTGGTGGTAATAAAAACATTGTATGATCCAGGCACAATTCTTCATTAAAATACAACAACTTACAAGCATAGATAGAAGTGTCTCAGCCATTACCTACACATGATCTGCACATACAAGCAGGGCCTGAACTATCTCAACCAATGTTAAAAGGAAAAGAGGTTTAAGCAAAAAAGTGCCAGTGTGGCGTGTCTTTTCTCCATTCACCTCTGCCCAGAAAAAGCAGATCCACCTCATGCTTCCTATTTAGCACAGTTCTCAGATTAATTCATTTAGCAATCAATACACTTGTGACCAAGCATTGTGCCTGAACAGCTTTGGTCACAGGCTCACCAAGGAGCATTTCAAACTCCAGTTGATGGTGCCAGGGCCCAGCACATGCCCAGAGCCAGGAGAGGGGTGGCAGGTGATCCGGAGAGCCCCTGGAGAGCAGCACAAAGGAACTGGAGCCAGCAAGTGAGCAGCACCAGGGCCCAGAGCTGGACACAGCACTCGAGGTGTGGCTCAGCAGGGCCCAGCACAGAGGGACAGGCACTGCCCTGGTCCTGCTGCCCACACTAGTGCTGATACAGCCCAGGTGCCATCGGCCTCGTGCCCACCTGGGCATGCCTGGGCTCACGCTCAGCTGCTGTCAACCACCACCGGCACTTTTCCCATCTTTGTCGATGACACGGACACTGGGATCAAGCACACCTTCAGCAAGGTTGCTGACAGCACCAAGCTGGAACTGGGAATGTTCAGCCTGGAGAACAGAAGGCTCCAGAAAGACCTCATTGTGGCTTTCCAGTGCCTAGAGGGAGCTGACAAGAAGGACAGACAGAGGCTTTGGACAAGGGCTTGGAGTGACAGGACATGAGGGAATGGTTTCAAACTGAAAGGGTGTGGATTTGGTTTAGATACAAGGAAAAAATCCTTCCCTGTGAGGGTGCTGAGTTCCTGGCACAGGTTGCCCAGAGAAGCTGTGGCTGCCCTATCCCTGGAAGTGTCCAAGATTAGATGGGACTCGGAGCAACCTGGGACAGTAGAAGGTGTCTCTGCTCACGGCAAGGGGTGAACAAGACGATCTCAAAGATCCCTTCCAACCCAAGCCATTCTATATTTTCACATTCTTCAGAAAAAGTGAATTCAGTCATTTAGAATTTGAGACCCCATTTTTCACATTTTTATGCTATATATTTTGCACCCACAGTTATTATCATAACTTCAGGATAACATTATCTAAAAATACATCTCATCTACAGGGTAAAAGAATTTCCTAAATACAAAAAAGAAATGCAGAAAACTATCTAAATAATAGTGCAAAGGTCTATACATACTTCTCTTTGCCAACTCATATTAGGTTTTTAGCTCAAATATCTTTGGCTCTCTTCCAGATTAAATGCCAGTTAGACAGACCTGCCCGCTTACCCTTTCAAGGTAGATAGCAACAGTGGTGAGCTCTAATCATTTACAAAGGTCATGATCGGAAGCTAGCCCGTAAGCAGTCATTTAAAATTCGATTGATCCCTATTTGTAGTCAGGGAAAGAAAATGGACATTTCAGCTGTATTGTAATTATGAGGCTTCAAGGCAACTGTAAATAGATGTGCAAATCCAGATACTGGCAAATACCTTAGAGAAGAAATTATTACTATAGTATAACATATATCCAGGAAAGGTTGAAGATAAAACTGCATATAAAAAAAGATCAATCATCTTTTTGCTAATTTGCCTTGCTTGCCAGCCTACAAGGGTTATCACAATTATCAGAAGTCTGATGAATATTTAAGCAAGGGCCAACTGGCTTAGAGTGATCTCAGACGAAGTTGTCAAGCTTTGCAGAATAAGAAATTTTGCACTGGAGTAAGTATTCGTTTCCTGGGAGGTGCAGGTCAGAAATGTAGTCTGATAGATAACTCGTATCATGCAAAGGTTATATGAATATTATATCAGTATCTTATCCAAAGTCACCATTTTCAAACCCACAGGAAGCTAATACTTACTTGGCTCTCTGTGCTACCTCTACTGCATATACCCTGACTGTTTCCACAGGGAATATCAGCTCATAGTGCCTCTTGTCGGGGTTTTTTTGCACATGCAAATTGTAAAGCAAAACATGTCATTTCTCTAAATTTCCCGTAGTGGGATAAATCTTGGCCTCACTTTGAAACCTGCAAACTGGTGCTGTTTTACCAGGAAAATATGGAATAGCTTTAAGACGCAGAAAGGTTTGCACTCATCTATTCCTCAGGTTCTTCATCCTTTCTTTTTTAATCAGTGTGGAAAACTAAAGATGGTACTTGATATCATACACTAATTTTGACGAATGCACAAGATTTCCCACTACCTAGAATTCATCACCTGACAGGAAACCTGGCTCAACAGACAGAGCCAAAGGAGCTGGGCTCTGTTCTACCCACACTGGGTGAATACTGGTAAGACCTTGTTCTTCACCTCCCTGTGTCTCTCACCCCACATCACCCAGCTTGTCTATGTCTCCTATAGGCTCTCCAGACGAGGATCCTCCTCTACTACATGCTTCACTTATAAAAAAGCCCCAGTGGGATGAATAGATATTACTTTAATACAAATACGGAATATGTTGCCAGGTACAAAAGCTCCAGACAAAAACTCAGTACAGTTTCCAATGCTGGTTTTACAGAACACACTGCGGTAAACTACAGCAGGAAAGAATAACCTTATGTAACCTTCATGAATGCTGATCAAAAAATTTCTAATACATCAAACATATCATCCGTGAGATTACAGTATCCTGATGCTTTATAACATAAGGACTGAAGTGCTAAAAATACTTGATAAATACTGTATTGCACAAATTCTCATCAATCTTTTATAAATTATCACTGTTGGTTTTTTACGTTTTATTTGAAGCTCATCTGAAAGCAGAGAATCATAAAATTGCATTTTAAAATAATCAGAAGAGTCATGATCCTGACACTGGTTCCCAAGAGCAGCCTTCATCTTGCAGAGGTCAGTGTATTCAGGAGAGCATCTCTGGACACTCACTAATAACCATGAATCTGCTTACAAGAAAACATCCTTGCAGTTTATGGATATTTACTAGCAAGACATTTGACAAGACCTTATTTAACATCCCAGACCACCCTTTAATATCCCACCATTGTTGACTTCTTCACACTCCTATTCCAACTTTATCTTTTTTCCATCTCCAAGTCACATACTTCTGTTTTTTCATAGCCTACATCAGATTACCTGCACCAGTCTCTTTCCTACTCATCACCTGTCTTTTCCTGAAAAATATTATCCCCAATTGTAATCTTTGTTTAAAATAATAATTAAAAAAAGCAGTATCTTGGCTTTGGTTCAAAAGAGAGGACACTGCACCTTGTCCACCAGACACCAAATGCAAACCCTGGCCTGTGGAGGCTCTTCTCCCCACATTCTCTGTGTCAAGTGGAAATGACTTTGCAACCAGTTTTGCACACCTGGTTTCACAGTAATCACCCTCTGAATTCTCAGCACTAAGAATAACATGAAAGAAATGTCACCATCTTCAGTGTTCTGAAATTACTCTTAGAAGTACCTGTAAAACTAAAGCTCCTTAAGTTTCTTACTTTACATGATCAATTATATTTTAAAGTTAACAAAGCAGCCTGTTACTACAATACAGTTTATCTTCTAACTATGCCAGTTACTAATTTCTGGATATTTAAACAAATGAAGCACCTGTTACTATCTGTACACCCTAAGAAAATAATTTCCTGTTACTTAACATGACTTACCAGAAATGAATCTATTTCACTACATCAACCAACAAGATGCAATCGTTTGATAGCTGCATTCATTCACACTCTCATTTTCATACTGGGCTGCTGATGCAAAATCTTCCTTTAACTTGCCTTTATCACAAATAATATGGATATACTTATCAATAGCACATTAAAATTTCTGCCCTCTGGGAAGAAAGCAATGCTTCAATTCAGAACCACACTAATTAACAACAATTAACTTTTTTGAAAGTAAAAACATTTATCTAAAACACAGACAAATATTCCAATATATTATACAAGAAAATGCTTACAAATTAGATACTGTTCCTTGCTCCTTATCAAATCCAAATGTATTTTTAGCATGCCACTTACTTACTGGGAGGTATCTCATTTGATGAAAAGTACACCATAAGAATGAAGCATTATTTTGCACAATGAAATTTTCTTCTTTGTGATGGTGGCACAGCATTAAAACCACAGAAAGAAAACTACTTCACTACTTTAATAAAGCGAAGCTAACCACAGAAGTTCTAAAATTTTAGTTTGTTTTCTGTAGAATATTATTTGTTATGATACATTTAGGTATTTAAGAAAGAAGTGCCACAAGCCATATGCCACAAGGAAGACAGCCATATGTCTATGTGAAGTATCAACATTAGATCTTAAAAGCTAGATTTAGTAATTTCCAAAATCCAAGAATGCACTTATTTGTCAGGCAAAACCCAGGCAAACAGAAGTGAGCTTTGTCTAAAGCAGAGATGTAGATAAAACATGGGTATGAGCTGTGGCGGCTAAGGACTAAGAGAAATTTCCCTCAATATGATCAGAAAGTAAGAGGACAGCTGGAACTCTTAAAAATTCTAGTCTACATATAAATACCTTCAAAAATTAAAGGGAGAAGAGAAAGTGAGATCACATGAGAGAGAGAAAGGTCAAGGAGGTGTTTCTCTGCCTACAGGCAGAATTCAGGGATGTTTTTTGGCCTAGAAGGAAAATAACCCAGTGACAGAGACACAGAGATGATTGAGAAGATAAAGAAGAAAGAGCTTAAGGAAGTAGTCATGTATGTTTAAAGACTGCCAATATAGGACTTGATAAGGGAATAGAAGCCAAGTTGTAAAAGTAACTTTCTGTAGTCACAGAGCCAACTCAGCCCACCAAGAACTACATTTTATCTATTTACAGTTCTCAACTTAGTTCAGAAATACCACCTAAGAAGAAACAAGAGGAGGCTCCCAGCACCATAGAAGCTAAAAGTATCAACGGCATTCATGGGTGAAGACAGGCAGCAGTGAACCCCGAACAAGAAACTGGCAATGGAGGGTGCTAAATGGCAGAAATGTTTGATGAAAGCAAGATCATATAAACAATGATTTAAGCACTGATTTCTAGCCAATAGGCATCAATGGAAATCCCTCCTAATTCTGTTCGCGATGGATGGCTTAATTCCTGATAATAGGGTCATATGCTGGGAAAAACTTGTCTTAATTGATGGTTCTGTAACACGTATCTATCAGTCTCACACAGTGATTACAACCCCCTGGAAAAACATCTTTTTGCTGAGGGGTGCCTGAAATGCGGAACCATTACACATGTCCTAAGATGCCCATAACAGAAGGTGCAATTAAAAATGAAACTCATTAAAAATACTGGCAGGAACCTCAAGAAGTCCAGGACAATGATCAAGAAGGATGGGTGCCTCAGTGAATGAGGGAGCCTTGCAAAGCAGCTCGTGTGTGCAGCAGGCCCGTGCTGTCCTCCAGCCCCGCTCTGGCGCTGAGTCTCTCAAGGTCAGCACAGCTCCACTGCCTGGTAAGGAACTGCTCCAAGTACCGAAGTGCACAACAGGCACTGCAAAAATGCCACACCAAAGAGGTTTCACCTGTGTAACAGCAGGTCATACACCAAACACATTCTGTGAGACTCTTAAACATTCACAGCTCTGACAAATTGTATCTAATTTTCTTCAGTACAAAGCCAGATGCTGCTTCTTCTCAAGTGTTCTCCCACAAGTCTGTAAAATCTCCAGCTGTCCCTTGCAATGGCTGCACATCTATCTGAACTAGATCAAGATTTTACTTTACTGTGAAAGGTGTTTGTCTGCTGGGTTTTGGTGGGGAGAGTTTCTTCTTTTTTTTCTTACCCACACACTTTTAACAGCGGTTGAAAATTATTGCATAGCATTAGGAAAAAAAAATCACCCTGGGCAAAGACCAAGCTGGGAATGTTTCAGCCTCAAGACGACTGTTTCTCAAAATAATGAGCATCTGAACACAGTTCTGGAATCTTAACTGGGGTACTCTGGACCAAGCATCTTTCCTACAACAGAGATTTCTGTTTACTACGTCTAATTTCATTATGTTTTACAAGTTTACTCAAATTTTCCATTTAAATGTGCCCTATTACTTTCAAGACAATGTGTCAAACTCTGATATAGAAAATGCCAGGTGCATCCTGCCTTTCATCTCTATTGATCCCTGAAATAAAAAGCCTTAGTTGTAATTTTCCCCAGTCTTGTACATTACACAGTTAAATGGGATTTTTAAAACAATTATCCTCATATCTACAATTTTATCCCCTTACTACTCAAGACCACATACTGTCTGAACTGAGATACATATATATATATGTATATGTATGTATATGATACCCACAGGTTTAATTCTCTTGGAAGTATCCTTAACAGCCAACTCATAACTTACAAAAACCAAAAGCATGAAGCATTTGAGATTTGATTTTAAACTCTTGCAATTTTTTAACATACTGGGTTGCATTTTTTGATTTTCCAAATACAATGCACTATTATTTAATTATTTATTAACTTAAACCCATTTCTTTCTTCAACTGTCCAACCATTTCTTAAGCTACATATTCCTATCTAGAGTAACACAAGGTATAATAAACACTTAAGGAAGATATCCCTCAAACACCTCTGAAAGAGTTCTACAACAATGGATTATTTTGTCCTTCCAGCAACTTTAATCATTACATTTCTTCGCTCCTCAGAACCTGGTGTTTGAGCTCCAGTACAATTTGTCTGGTTTTGGTTATACTGTTCCTCAAACAACTTACCTCCAGTAGCACCAGTTCCAGGCTCTCCTATGCTAAGCTGGAGACACATCTATTTTAAACCTTTACATTTGTTAGGTCCTGTAACAGTGTGTGGCAGATTTGCCAAGCCAAATATAGCCCATTTGAGCAAAGGGTTTCTGAGGCACAGACAACTGGGCAGGATCAGCACTACTAGAGCTGGCAACTTACCGAAGTGTCAGTAACCTCCCTGTAGTGAGATCAGGAAAAACTCTGAAAAAATTTCCCTAAGATCTGTTCTTTTATTATTATCAGTCTTAATTTTATTTTGGAGCAAGGCAACAGTGGACAACCACAAATCTTCTCAATCTGTTCTTCAAAGGACACGAGACATACAGCATCAGGATGACTGGGAAGAACATGAGTCAAAGAGCTCAACGGCTTTACTCAGAGGCTCCTCAGTTCAGGAGCACCCAATGGAACATCCTCACTCCCAGGGCACTGGCGAGAAAGATGGGGTAAGGTATTTTCCCAGGCCCTTTGTTCATCTAAGTGGGGGTTTACTATCCTCCCCAGATTTCTAGGATCTTCTCCTTTCTCCCTGAAGTAAGACACTGTGTGAGGACTCAAACTGATGTTTTAATCAAGATTAGGGAATATAGAATACAGTGAAAGCCTGTATGGAGGTCGGTCATGTCTAGAGTTACAGACTGAAGTAATAAGAGCAGGAAACCCTTTGAGCTGTGGCTTTGGTTAGGGGCGACTGACACAAACACTGCGATATGGGAGCAAAGTCAACAAACAGTTTGCTTTTTAAAACCATGCACTGGAAAATATGAGTGCAAGCAGTAACTCCCAGAGGCTGCACTGCCCACTGTAACACAGTGCTCAACGCTGGATTAGAACGTGAATCAACTGCTCTGCTTTTCACATGGTGAAGTATCCAGTAAACCTTTCTGAAAACACCCTTTAAAGAATCTTCCACTGTGTCTGAGCAATACAACAGCTATTTGGATGGTGAAAACTCTCCATGGCCGCTACAACTTTGTGTTAGTGCCAAGCGAGTCTGATTAGGAATTTTATCTGTACCGTCTTCTCTGTGCAACAGGAGTTTCAATAGCAGAGCACGGCCTTTTGTTACTTTTATTTCTGTTCATCTCTGGCACACACTTGAAATCCGAATTAATTAAGAACCAGTACACCAGAACTGCACCAAGAAGATGGAGTAAGTTCTTGGCTGGTCTATCAGTGGAGCCAGCTGAAGACTGAGGCACACAGGAAGATCTCATCTTCCTGGAAGTGAAGAGTCACAGTATTTCATAGCATAAAATCTCAAGTCAGCCTGAAGCATCTTCCCCAGTTTTTCACAAATAAGTATTTCTATTTTTTGGTAAAATTTCTCTGGCTATATGCTATTAGCACAAAACTTCAGAATAGCAGAAATTTTAAGTGCATTTAAAATAGCTAAAAGAGTTAATCAGAAATTCTACTAAGAGGCTTTATTAACTAGATTATTCCAAAAGAAAATGCCCAGATTTTGATACCAGTCCTCTAGCATTCTTATGGGAAATCTGCATCTTGAAACTGCCAGCCTCATTTGAGGAAATGAGGCAAATGTAGCTATCTACTAAAAATCATTTGGCTGTAATAAGTAATTTTAATCAAATAGTTAGAGAGAATGGCATTGGAGTTAATGTCTGAAGTGTCATAAACAGATGGGAAATGTGCAGTGTAGCGACTGGTTGTGCACTTTTAACACAATATCCTCTTCTGCAGTCTGGATTGTGGTTTGATCAAGTCTAAGTGACATGACAAAAACAAATTTAATTTATTCTGAAACTATATTCAACTAAAGAATACACAATACAGCAAGTATGCTACTCTGCTCAAAAGTGAGATTTGAGGCAGAGAAAAACACCGGGAACAAAAATAGCCACACGCCCACCACCTTCTTCCCCTTAAAAGTTGTGAGGGTAGTGCTGGGGGTTCACTTGTAAAATGGAAGTTCCACTGGGGATGCAAAACAAGCTTGAAATTTAAATAATCTACATCTTTCCTATTTTAGATTTAACTATAGCAAAACCGCTACTGCTCATTTCTGCTGCAGATCAAGGGAACAACACACCACAGTGTGGGGACAAAATATTTCAAGCAATTTCTCAGACACTGACAAGTAGTAAATTAGGGAATCTTGTAAGTACAATACAGTAGTCATCCCCTTCTATTGATCACATATAATTTACATCTTACAAAGATGTGAATTCTTGCATTCTCACTCCACAAGGAAAATCTCAATGATTTATTCATTTCAAATAAAAAATAGAAGGTAGATGAGAAGAATTACTTCACAGGCTGTAGCTTTCTCAGGGCACTAGTGCTAGGCTCTTCTTTCGCACTGCCCGAAGGGCCTTTGTGTGCAAGTCCCTCTAATTAACAAGGTGAATCATGCAGCAGTTCCCTAATTAGTGAACATGACAAGCCAATGGAAACAAGCAGACAGACCTGGCGTACAGATATGGTCAACAAAAGGCACAGCAACACACCATTAAAAAATGCCTATTTCATGTAAATAAAATAGCAAGAGAACTAGCATAATACTTAATTTTCCTTTTCATGTTTTATGCTTATTCCTCATTTATTGCAGATATAAATAACGACACAATAAATCAAGGTTTCCAACTGCAAGTCACACCACCTCTCCAAAATCAAAGACTACTTATCCTACGTGAATAAGCATGTGCTTAAGGGGCATTATTTGTTTTCTCTCTTGTTTTTCTGCTTTAAAGAACTGCAGTTACATTAAGCTTAGGACTTTAAGAATCCCTTAATTAATTCTATTCAAAATTATTTTTCTTGAAATCCTTTTTCACCAATAGATGAAAGGAGTGTAATAGTTGCACTATTATTGCAGTATAAAAAAATGCCTATTATGACATTCCCAACATGTCATAATTTCTACCTTTTGTATAAGAATAAATAAATAATAAAAGTGAATAATCAAAGAATCAGATTTGCATTAGAAAGTAAATGAAATGATCTAAAATGTACCTCCTCACCTTCCTCTTTCCAAGTAAAATACTTTTAATCTTCCACTCTTCATTCTGCTTTTCCTAACAACACTCATCCCATCTCCAACACAAGGGGGTTAATTGATTTTCAATTTATTGCATATTGAACCTTTGATTTAGATTTTTACAATCCTTCAACATACTACAAGTCTAAAATGTGTGTCACCACCAGCAGAATGTAATTCTTCACAGAAAACTCCACTATGTTCTTTGCTCTCTATTCTTGGCATATTATCATAAGTAAGGAGAACTACAGATTATATCCTCATTACAGGCTCCTCTTTCTCACAATCTTGGGGGAAAAAAAAAATTCTGACTCTCCTCTTTGAATTGGGTAAAACTTTCTTATGTTCTAAAATCGATGGTCAAAATACTTACGTCTAAAAATCCCACATTTTTCTTACCAGTCCAGTTTTAAAAATATGAGAATTAAAATACTGTCCCCTAAGAAATAATGGTTCTACATGCCCTTGAAGGTTGTTTTTTGGCTAGAAATTTGAAGAATATTTAATGATGTTCCATTACAGAACTGGCCAGTTGTTTCAAAGCAGTTTTAAATTCACAACAAACACTATCAGTGATCACAAGAAGAAAGCTGGAATCACTACTGCTTGCTGTGCTCATTTTCCCCTTCTTGTCTGTGCACTTCCCAACTTGTCTCGGATCCCACCCAGCACAACCCTTCCTAGGACAGCTCCAAACCCAGGCTGGAAGTATCCTCTTTTAACATCAAGGCACAACGGATAATCTGCTAACAACTGAACTCTGATCTGCCATATGCACGCAGGAAGGATTCAGCAAACAACCTGTCACAAACGCTTACTGTTCCACAGAGCAACTCACCAGAGCACCGGGCTCTGCACAATGTGCTGCACGCTCGGCCACACCATCTATTATCACAGACAGCTGCAATTAAATGGGAACTACTGCAAAGACAAAACACTCTCGCTGTGTTAAAAATCTTTACATTCTTACTTGCATCTCAAATAACAAAATCAAGGCGAGGAGATGGGAAATAGACACTGAACAGGCACACCCAGAAATTAATGCAAAATCACAAAATTTGACTGATTGATATTGATTTTCAAATAAATTGCATACATAAACACAGGTTTTTTTATATATACAATTACGAAAGTATTTTGCATTTAAGCAAAAATGTCAAGTGCAGCTGATAACAAATTCTAATTGTCCACAGGAGTTGTTTTGATATGAGATTATATATAATACCAGAGGGACAAATTCTATTTGTTTTGAATATTGCTACTGATGTCAGTAGAGATATTCCACAGTTACAATGGCATGGCAGAAGAATTCAATTGTAACATTTAAATGTAAGGGACACTCATTTAAAAAGTGACAGGAGCAAAAATGGACTCAGAGGCACACAGGGCAAAAATAAAAATCTCCAACACAAACCAGTCAGATCATTCTCATACTTGCCACATAGCCTACCACATGTCCTCAGCATTCCTGAATGCTGGCATGCCTGCTACGGCAGACATTTCCTTACCCATTGGATTTAAGACGTTTGTTTTCCAAATTTCAGTACTTCCCAGAAATTTTTTCTGCACATAGCTAGATAGACAGATGAGTGTTTTTTAACTGAGGAATTATTTTTAAAGCCGCAGTTAAAAGTACCTGAGGATATTTATGAAATATACATTTATGATTTTTTCTTTTGTATAACTAAGCAGATCACAGAAATCACCATATATTGCAATGTTAACAGAAACATCCATTGACAAATTCAAGAAATATATGCATTTTAGATAACATAACCATGTACAACGTATTTAAATATCATAGTAGCTCTGTATCTAAATCATCAAATAAATACAGAGCAGGACACTGTCACATATTACTGAAACTCAGCACCTTGTACTGAGCCCCATGACTGCACACAAAACACACAGAAGTTTAGTACAATAGTTAAGTATATTTTATCTCTATGTAAATTACCTAGATTAAACCTTGACAAAACTGGGATATAAAAATGGTCTCAGGAAACTTTGCCAGTCTCTCATGGCCTTGAGTTACCCTTCTCCTCTGCTGAAATTCAAAGCATTGTTTGGTTTCTGCACCCTAAAATAAGGTACAAGTTTTCAATCTGAGACTTAATTACAGAAGCTCATAAGGTGAGCTAATGGAACTTCAACATTTTTTAGGTGTTTCCATGCAACCTGAAGGTCTGTATCACTCTATCTTGCAGTCACCTAGATCACTAAAGCATTAAATAGCAAAAAGATGAAAACAAGTTATTTCTTAGAGGGAGGAAAAAAATCATCCCATATTTTTGTTTTCTGACACACCCTAGTACACAAGAGATTCCCTGAACGTACTGCTTAAGAAGGAAAGACTAGCAAATGCTGATGACAGACCATTATTAAAAGAGAGAACAATTTTGCTGAATACTGAATTTACTGTTCCTCAAAGCAGAAAGCTGAAAGTAGTTGACTTAATTAAACAGCAGCACATACAGTGAAGTAATAATGTGTATTCAACAACCTTTGCAATCATTATCTGTCACAGTAAAGCAGCGCAGACATCCTGGATATTCTACAGGTACCCTCTGAGGGGAGCCCATCTCACTTGTCCACAGCTGGCAGGTGGCCACCACAGCCACTGAATGCTGGGCTGCCTTAAGGCTAAGGGCTCCTTATGAAAACACAGATCACACTTCTCCAGAATTTAAACACAGATTTCAAAAATAAATAGACCAAATTATCCTATTTCTCATAAAAACATTCTCTCTTCTCACCAATTTCACCTCTAGTATGTTTCTAGTAGAGTGAACATTCTGCTCCTCTCCTGTTGTCCTGAACAAAATTAACACCTGAGTTTAGTACTTATGCTCTATCTTCCCATTTTGTATATTTGACACTTTCCTAAAGCTTACTTAAATTATCTGACATGTTTGCCAGATAGGAGCTCTTCTGCAAGGACAGATTTTCTTATTATTACTATTTTTTTTTTAAATAATAGATTTTCAAACACCTTACAGTGTGAATATGGCTTTTGGCCATTGAAAGAAATCTTGAGGATCTATATGATGTTATTTCTGTTTCAAGAATATAAATGTCTGTTCTGGATATAAATACATTTTCTACTTGTGAAGGGAAAGGACACAGCGGTGTAAGAAGCCTACTCTGTACTTCATGGTTGTGCAGAGTCAATAAACCCACGAACTGTAACTTCATCACACTGTTTTTCAATTTGCTTCGCTTCAACCCTACCAGATACTGAGGTATCAGTTTTTAGGAAGCTGTAACACCTCAGTGTACAGGCACTCATCAGCATAAATACATATAACATACCTTCCCATTCCAGGAAATCAGGTATTTATGACCCTTTCCATGGAAATCTAGAAATTAACCACCAATTCAGCAGCAGTTTGTAAAACTACATGAAAACAAAACTCTTACAAATCATTACTCAACTGCCCAATGACATTAAAAATACATTAATACCTTTCAAGTATTTACATTTTAGAGATAATCATATCTACCTTTAACAAACATATTTGAGGGGAAAACAGCCTATATTGTGAATGGCAAAAATAAATTTTATTTCTTTAAAAGATTACTACTACTGAAGGGTAACTACTTTTACAGGGTATGTTGAGCAGTATCTCATTATTCAGCTAGGATGATGTAACTACTCTTTCACAGACCGACACACTATTTTTTAACGACAAGACTAAACTAAAAATAGGAAATAGATGCTAACACACCTTTCACGACCTCTGCATGTTACTGCCCAGACACCTAGCTTGTAGTTCAGAGAAGAGTGGCATAAAACCTAGCTACAGTCAGAAATGTTGAGCGTTTAGTTAACCAAAATGGACACTTTTTACACTACTGTTAATGGTATTAAATCGTCTCAAAAATGAGCTGGCAAGGAAGTTTTAAATTACTGTGTTTAAAATTTCACTACTACATTTCAACTTTTGCTTCAACTGTGCTCCCATGAACTCTTTCATGTTCCACCACCAGGTTAGAAACAGATCCCAGATTTTATGAGAAGCAGTGTGTTCTATGAAACGCGTACATTGCAAACGAGGTCCTGTCCTTGTGAGATGACAGAACATGTGAACACCCTGCCAGACTGCGGCCGGGAGGTGGGCTGGGGAGCAGGGGGAGGTCTGGGTGTGGGTCTTGCACAAAGAGGAGCCGAGGCAGGGACACACAGGAGCCGGGATGTACAGCCGCAGCCGCAGCCCGAGCGGGCAGGGACACACAGGAGCCGGGATGTGCAGCCCCAGCCCCAGCCGCAGCCCGAGCCCGAGCCCGAGCGGGCAGGGACACACAGGAGCCGGGATGTGCAGCCCCAGCC
>VZTD01001444.1:331993-354138 GCA_013397725.1 Rhagologus leucostigma | reverse complement strand
CAGCCCGAGCGGGCAGGGACACACAGGAGCCGGGATGTGCAGCCCCAGCCCCAGCGGGCAGGGACACACAGGAGCCGGGATGTGCAGCCCCAGCCGCAGCCCCAGCTCCAGCCCGAGCGGGCAGGGACACAGGAGCCGGGATGTGCAGCCCCAGCCCCAGCCCCAGCCGCAGCCCGAGCGGGCAGGGACACAGGAGCCGGGCGCTTCGCCTCCATCCCCTCGGGGCAGCGCCTGTGACGCGAGCGCCCGGAGGATCTGGGGGCAGATGAAAGCTGGCAGCTGTGACTGCCTCGGGCGCTCGAGGCTGCCAAACAGGGCTTACAAACACGTTAGCTCAGCAGCAGAATTAAAGCCCTCATTTCAGGTTTGTTTTGGAGTAAGAAACCAATGCGCATAGAGGGGAGGGAGGAACACTTGCCCTGCAGGCTGAAGCCTAAATACACCTTGACCTCCCCTCGCAAGCTGCTATAGAGTAGAGCAGGCCTTGACTACGGGACCAAATCATCTAAATAATAATTTATGTTGTTGTCCGAGCAACCTCCTCAGTTTCTGACAAGCAGACACAGCTGACATTTGCTGCCCTCTACTTATTAAACAGGCAATCATTTTCTAAAGTGCTGTTAGTCAGCCAAATTAGCAGGAAAGTAAATCTGTTGCAGTGTTCAGATAAAACAGTTATGTGATTTTTCCACATTCACAGCTTGCTCCAAACGAATTTTCTTCTTTTTTTCCACTGTCTATGCCAGTGTGATAAATTGTACTTAACAAGGTTGTTTCTACCTGAGGAAGACCCATATTTAGACAGAATACTACTGAAGCAAAAGGAGAACTAGAAATTCAGTCTTGACCTCTCTCTTGCACATACTGATCTGAGACAGATATACATATATATATGGACACAGAGAGAGAGAGAGAGACATGTGTGTTTATATTTAGATACATAAAAAAAACTTTAAAAAAAAATCTTTCAGGAAAGGAAGTACCATTGCATGCATTCCTCACTGCTTCTTCTGGAACCTCTGGATGCAACTGTCAGTACTCAGGACAGGCAAACTCAAACCACCCTTATCACAAATCTTACACACCAAACATGGAAAAGAATAGCTTCCTTATCTCTCCACCAAGCTTGGTTGCCCAGGCATCCAAAAGGGATTAGAAACAGGGGGCTGCCACCCTCCACTTGTTCAAAATCAAAAAGCAGTAGCACTGGTTATACTACAGACATGGAAGGAAAACTACAGGAGATCTAAAAAAAAAAGTTTTACAAGAGGAAGTTCCTGCTGGAGTATTTTGGTGAAATCCAGAAAAGCAAAGTCACATTCAGCTTCAGAAATTCTTTGCAAAAAGCTTTTACCATTCTAAACCCAAGTTCTGGAAATTCACCTTTAAGTAGTCCTACTGCTGTATAATGAGAGGCTACTTATTGCAATAACCTTGTGTTAGGCAGAACTCCATTGGAGTGTGTGTGCTCTGGAAGGCAATGGAGACAACAGGGATGGCTTTCTCCTTCCCTACCACCTTTTTGCTTTACAAAAATGAAATCCATTAGGTAGAGCAGACTTTGTAACAGGTATTGCTCTTTTGGAACTGTTCAAACACAACCCAAATATATTTCACACCAGAACTAAACTCTATTTTGAAAATGAGTCTTAAGTCTTCCTCACTAGTTTTACTTGAAAATTAAGAGTACACAGTTACTTAAAATTTTGTTAGGGAACGTGAGAAAACAAGAAATAATCACAAAAAGAAAAGCCAACTTTTACAGGTTTATACAGCCCTTAGTTGTTTCATGCCCCCCATTCTCAGAGCACTAAATGGGAACCCTTTTGGTAGCAAGGTAAGAAAATCACTGTATTTCATTGGTTATGAATAGCTGCTAAAGTCTCGAACAGCAGATTGCACCAGGACAAATACACTTGTCATATAAAATCTAAGGAAATTATACTGCTGCTGGGTTAATTTGAAGGCTGATACCTTTCAAATACTCAGTGAGACATCAGCTAAACAAGGAACAATGCTTGACTAGACAGCTTGCTTTCATGTTCCTTTCTCTTGTCATACGCACAGAACCCCAGAATGGTTTGGCTTGGAAGGGAACTTAAAGATCCTCTGATTCAATGGGCAGAGACACCTTTCACTATCCCAGGCTGCTCCAAGAGCTGTCCAACCTCGCCTTGGATGCTTCTAGGAACGGGCAGCCACAGCTTCTCTGGGCAACCTGTGCCAGGGCCTCCCCACTCTCACAGGGGAGAGTTTTTTACTAATATCTAATCTAAACCTACTCTCTGTCAGTGTGAAGCCATTCCCCCCTGTCCTGTTGCTCCTGGCCCTTGTCAACAGTGTCTCTCCATCTTTCCTGTCAGCTCCTCCAGGTACTGGAAGGTCACAATTAGGTCAACCTGAAGCTTCTCTTCTCCAGGCTGAACAATCCCATACTCACTGCCCCATTTTGTTTTGCATAAGCCCCTGCTCTTCAAGCTATGCAACCTCATTTTTCCTGCTTATAAACACCTCCCATACAAAGCCTCACAGATCTGACACGGACCTTCGTGAGGAACAAAACATGGATGCAATACATGGATCCTTCTCACACAAGGCACTCACACTGGTGTAAACCAAGTTCCAAGAGTTTGTTTTCCAGGCAGCAAGTATAAACAAAGATAAAGGAGTGTTCTTACTTTATACTAACAAGGTAGTGGTATAAAAATAGTCTGTTACTTAACAATGGCTGTGTATTTAGCTCATCTGTCAGTAAACCAGCATCTCCCTTTACGAATGCTAAACCCAACAGTTTTCATCAGTCATGAAAATTAAGCATTCATGTTAACTAAACAAGAGCTGGGCAGTATGTGTATGCTGGAATAACGCATCACTACGGAATGCCACCAACTTGATTTTGTAGAAGAAAATTATTATGTTAGACAGCATTGGATTTAATTTAGATTTCTGGTAGACTAATAAGGTAAGCTTGGGTCAAGCTTGGGTTAGAGAAAAGACAAAAAAAAACCCCAGCCCTTGACTCAGCTCTAATTAATATACATTTTTACCTAGGCAGGAATAAGTAATTTGACTCAGCTGGAAGATATCATAGTCGTTCCTCTGATTCCCCTGGCATTTTTCTGTCTATTATCCAGTTTCTGACTCTCTGTACAGCAAGAGTGACACCACACTTCAACTTCAGCCAGAAAACTTGCCACAACTTCTGCTCAAAGCGCAAGAGAACAGGCTGGAATTGTCATCAGCTCCAATTTTACAAAGAGATATGCAAGAAATTCTGCTGAATAGTAAGATTGCTATTGACCAAAGATCTTCAGGACTTGTAGAATTCATTGCAGGGCAGTACCTCATCCTTGGAAACACAGGAAATCTGGAAGACCTACACACCCAATCCATATGCAATAAACATATTACTGGTTATAGACGATCTTGTTTCCTCAGCAGCTTTTGCACATGCAAATGTAATGCCATTCCTCTCCTGTCCTTGATTGTAAGTTTTATAATCAACTTCAGTCATCAGAATTTGGGACTGTTATCATAATATACCTGTACATCTAAAGCAATATCTGCTAAAAGGAAAAAACCACAGCTAACATAAGCAGTAGACTTGATAATACAGCAGGACTTTGAGGAGAGTATTTCCACTGGTCAGACAGAACCACTCCTCTCTGAGGTGCAAGTTTAATAGTAACATTTTAGGTCACTGCAACAACTTTATAACTTCAGAAAAATCTTGTACTTTAAAGCCAAATCCAGGGCAGTGCTTTATGAGCTTAAACCAGACAGGAATGGTCAAAGTATTTTTCTGAGTACAAACAACAGACCTGTGGTACAGGGAGAGTATAAAAAAAGTGGCTGTTACCTGACTTTCTACATGTATTGACAAAAATGCTCGCATTCCTTCTGCATCACAGCTGTAACTTTGGTAGCCTAATGCAGAAAACTACTCATTAAATAACTCCGTTCTGAGGAATCAGTGTTGCCTAAACACTGCTTCGTCACTTCTTCAGGCATCACATGCATAGCTTTTCCTTCTTTCGACCTACTGACATCAGACGGGTTAGAGAGCTCAGTGGAAATTTAATTTAAATTTAATCCCATTCAAGTGCCCCATTTCTCAGTGTACTGTGTTATAAGAAACCAATTTAAGATAAGATTGCTGCTTCTGAATCAGTATTTTTATGTCAAGCATGATAAAATAGAAAACTTACTTAGACTTCTCATCACTGAGACACTGCATTAGTAGTACAGTCTTTAAGGACTTCAGCTTTGCTGAAAAGGAGAATAAATGAACTTGCCAAACGAAATAATTTTCATTTGTTTTTCATCTTCAGTAAGTATGATAATTTCAGTAAACTATCATTTAAATATTTTAAAGAAACCACTCCTACCAAGTTGATACATAAATATTAGTGTGGTGACAAGAAATTATTTAGTGTAAAACTGTTTTCCTGTTGTAATCACTAAGTATACAATGCTGGAGTTTCAGTAATTCTGCTACAAGTTCTTCTGGGGGATTTAAAACCTCCAAGGCAATGCTAGAACCATATAACATACATCATATGATGTACATATTTCATTGTTTTGAAGAGAAGCATCCTATAGCTTCTTCTAGAACTCCATCTGCTAACAGTCCACGTATTTTACTGCATATAACTCAGAAAAGGATACAGTTCAAAAAGTCAAGCTCAGCCCACCAAGGCTCTTGCTCCAGAGGACACTGCAGACGTGGGGGATGGCAGCACCCAAGGCCAGTGGTTACCACAATGCTGCCCTGGACACAGCTCCTTCTCGGAGCATGGAAAAGCCTGTGTCTGCTCTGCTCCCGCAAGAACCAAGCACTCCCAAAGCTGCTGGCCAGGGTAACACTCACAAGCCCCTTCAATCATGATAAAGCGCCTTACCCAGCCCCAGGAAGCTGGGCCAGCTCTGCTGACAAGAGCACACGAAGGGCTGTCTTGTGTCTCCCCCAGCATCCGAAGGCTTCTGGTATGAATATCAACAGGTGGGAGACCTCTATTGCATGGCTGATGAGCACATCTGAGAACAGATTCCACTGTGTTATCTAACCTGATCTAGGGCCTGGACACATGCCCCCAGACATTTATGGTGTCTGGTTTAAGTTTTCATTCTTATGCAATATTCTTGGTTGGTGATGACACAAAAATTTGAACCAAGTTAATCTTTCGAGATGAAGCTCAGCTACTTAACTTTTAAATTAAAACATTTTTTAGGCAACAGACCCTGATCTGTAGAATATCCCTGACAGAAAGGATGTTGAGGATCTTACTCTCCCTGCCTTTCCTTTAAACTATTTCTATTATTAATTACTGGGTGTTGACTCAGATATGCCTAATCTTGATCTATTCCTGCTATCAGTTATACGGCCTGTTTTATGTTCTATTTAATGAATCTTTTTAATGGAAATTAGAGAACTCATAATTTCTTTAACTTACATTTGTGACTTCCAGACTACATAAATCAGTGTATTTCCTAAAATTTGATTTAAAAAGCTTTAGTCATGCTTTGTTCATTGAATCTTATCAGGGTTAGTTTAGCAAAACTTAAAGTTTTATTGATTTTCTAATCACTCTCTAACAACAGCACTCTCTGAAAAAACTTAACTATGTGTTGGCTAAAATGGTAAATTCCACTGCTTATGATACCCTGCTTATGCAGGGTATTCCCTGCTTATTATTAATTACAAAAATTAATTAAAGAGTTAATTCAAACCATTAATTAGAAAAAATAATTAGGAAAGTTATATAATTTCCAACAAAACAGACACTGCTCACAAGTGATGCTATACATATATATATTAAGTTGTATACATATATACATTAAGTTGTACCAAGTCAAACATTTCAGAATTTATGTTAAAAAGCAACAAGTAATAGCTGAAAAGCATCACTTTTCCCTGAAATAGTCTCAATGGAAAATATTTTTCAGTAGTTTATTAAATAGATTTACCATCGAAACAATCATATGCTGTCCACTGAAAAAAGGCTGCACCAACTTAGAAGTATGAAAGCAAATGGAGAGTTTTGAGCAATATAATCCTCCACAGGCATATTCTGCTACTGCTTTCACTCAAGTCCATTTGAAACAGATTAACACCAAAGCAAAATAAGTCACTCAAACTGAAATCAGAATGAGTTCGCACTGACTTAACTAAAACAGTGCTAGTCTGGGTGTGAATGAAACCTGTCTCTGCAATAAGACCACGTGTAGATGGCCCTTCCCTTTGTTTAGGTAAATATTTAAATGCAGTTTAAACTTGATTTATGCCAATTTGGTTTAAACAATATGCAGAGTGGTTTGAAGACTGGCTAATAAATGGATCAAGATGGAGTTACAGAGAAAAAACAATCTTCACCTAACCAAATAATTTTAAAATGTGTTCAAAGGATTCCACTTACATTGTCTTCATGACACTAAGAAGCAAGAAGGAAACTTTCTACTGGTAGACGTTCTGTGAAACAAATTGAGCTAATCTTTTTTTCTTCTTAAATTAGGAAGGAAAACAGAGTGCTACAGAATGAAGACTCCAAAATATCCATAAAGGAGAATGTGTTGGAACAAATACCCTTTGCTAGTCTTCTTTCTTTCCTCTTCATCCTATTATACTTGTATTGGTACCTTTATTTTGCATTCCAAGACAGCGCTTTCCAGAGTTCCTTCAATGTTTTGAATAGGTTTTTCCTTTTAAGGAAAGATTTAGAAGACTTTAAGACTTTAAATTACTTGTTTTGGTACTTCACTTTCTCCCTCTTACTTTTGTCAGTAGTGTCACTGTTCTAACTGATTGAAGCCTGAAATATTATCCATTTTCAGAACATAATAATGATATTATCAGCTGTTTTGCTGGGATGAAAAAACAAACTATCTGACAATTGCATCATTAAATAAGTAACACGAGCTAGAAGAGCTGCAGGTTTCTTGGGTGGCCTCTGTGCTTTTTAAAACACTACCTAATAACCACCTTACTATAGGCCACAAGAATATCAGTGCAACAAAGGTCTTCATGCAATATTCAAGACACAGAAATCATGGAATTACAGCTTCAAATCCAGCTTATTATTAAAGCTGAAAGTATTTTATTCATCAGCTTATACGAAACCTTTCTCAGAGAGAAATAACCTATTTCTCAGAGAGAAATACAATTTCTCTCTGAGCTACGGGTAATAAGCACATTTAAGAGTAGCCCAGCTGGCAGCGAACTTTTGAAATATTTTACATTTTTGTTGGCATTGATTCAAAACTTTTAATTTCAAATGACAAAGCCATGCCAAAGATAGTTTTTCTAATCAACCTTTTATACTATAAAAGGGTGCGGGTTTTTTTTGGCAGTGCCAATATCAGTTGAGACATCAGCATATATCCAGGAATATACCCTGGAAAACGTGGGTTTGCCATCCCTGTCTTTTACTTTCACGTTCTCAAGTTTCCAATGGCCGAGAAAGAATTATCAGGAAAGCCAACACTGATGCAGCAGGAACACATTTAATCACAGCTCTGTCCACTTCCAGCAGCACGGCAGCTTCAGTTCTCAGCTCAACAGCCCTTTCTGCCTGCCATCAATTACTCTCAGAAATCTGATTCTTCCTTTGCATACACTGGCTACATACAAAACCCAAGTACTACTAAAATCCTGCCTCTTTTCCTGCCAAATAACTTGATTGCTCTATTTCATTTCAATGCTTGCTTGACAAATACAACTCTGAAACACTAAGGCCTGGTCTAATGTTTACAAGAACTCATTTCAGCACGTCTTACTACATAATCACATAATGAAATGAAGACAAATAAAACTCATCCATGTATCTGGATTTTTTTGACTGTTAGATATATAAAACCTGTGTAGCTAACGGGACTACAGAATACTGCCAAGAGGGAAACAAAACAGGAAGAACAGGTCAATACAAAAGAACTTGCTATATGCATTTTTCTGTATATCTTACCTTCCAGTGCATAATTATTACCTGCTAATGTGTCTATCCAAACAAGTTGGCTAAAAGGAATGGCATCATTTTGCTGAAATTGCTTTCAACTGATGGATATTTTAATCTTTCTAACTGATTTAAGTTGCAACCCAATCCTAAGCCATGAGATGCCTTAAGCAAAGGACAGTCACTCATTTATAGCAAATTAAGGTACTCCTAGAGTAACATATCACAACTTCATCGGAAATTATTCAATATTTTTTAGATTATTGTAATTTAGACAAATGAGTAAACAGTCCACTGAATCACAGGGTAGAGAAAATGATTGGCAATTACCTTACTTGAAAGAATGTTACCAGAACATGATTGTTAAGTAGCACATTTCTAAGAAAGTGACATTTTACAAAAAGACAAAGGCATACATTTTCCACCAAAATCTAGAGCTGCTGTCATCAACAACCCAACAAAAGCTACAGCTACCTAAAATGGAAATGAAAATGTAATGTATGGAAATATTCTCTTATAAAATCTCCTTAGGCTTCACATGTATTAATGTATTAGTTTGCAAACATTAAGATCAAAGGCAAAGCAACAAATACATCCTAAAAAGTTTTTAGTCAGATTTTTATTAACGATATACAAGTAGCAAGGCATAAAAAATTAATATGTTCAAGCCTTGAAATGTCAAGTGTAATGATCTCTAGCTCTGCTTACCTCCTTTGCTTTTTGTTTCAGTCTAGCTTGCTCTGGGTCTTCTTGCCTTGAGCGACTCTACATGTTTAAAAAAAATGGAGAAAAAAAGGTTAACAGATGGTTTAAGAACCCCTCATCTGTTGCAGTAAGTTAAAAAATAGCAAAGAAATAGGAACAAGATATAAGGTATCAAACATGGGACACTTAAACTGATAGAAGTGCAATTTCAAACCCATGAGCCTCACCCAAAAGACTGATAAATGTTCAGTTGTAAATGAGATGTAGTCTAGATTTGAATTTAAAAAAAACCAAAACAAAGCCAAAAAAACCAACCCAATCATGTTTTTGTCAATGTGAAAGTTTCCATACAGGTTTAAATTTCAATTATTTAATACAAACAAATTCAAACATCCAAGAACAGAAGTTTCAATTATCTGAACTTTTTCATTTAAGTCCTTACAGTCACATAGTTTAAAATTCACTGTTTGCAACTAAGCTTGTATTTAGCTCTTGGTAGAAAACGTGGAGAAAACCATTGTAAAGTTGCCCTCCCAAAAGGTAAATCTTTATATTTGTGCTCACTACATGTTCTCACACTGATGGAATTCAAAACCCGAGAGGCCGATAATACACAGATTATACTTTTACAAACATGTAATAGGTCAGCATTCAGCAAAGGTTGCATAAAAAGTTGTAAGAAGCTGCAATGAAACTTGTGACACCCATGGAAAACTGATGTTCCTTACACCCGAGAGATGTAGTGGTTCTGCTTCAGTATTTCTTTGAGATTTAAAGTAGTATCATTTACACAACTCCTAAAGGAGTATCTGTGCCCTCTCCTATCTATCCGTTCTCTGCTTATTGCTATGCTGAAGGCAGACCTGAAACTTGAAAGAATATTAGTTTGCCAACTCACATATTCTCATATTTTTTTCTGGTGTTTAAATTTTTCATACCAAATTCTGGTCAGAAGTCAAAAATCTGTTATGAAAACCAAAGGGAGAAAGGTTTTAAGGGCTTACACTTAAAAGGGCTGTGTATTATTTTTGATAAACCTGCAGAATTCCTTGGCTATGATTCGGCAGACAGGACCAATGGCACAGAATTCTCTATCCTTTTTCCTGTTAGTTTTTGTGAGTTTGTGTTTTTTGTGGGTTTTGTTGGTTTTTTTTGAACTGGGATTATTTTTTTTCAGCTAATACAGCACACATATAAAACACAGTACTGTTAACGCATGGTGACATTAAACAACGAGATTTTTAGATGTGCTTAACTCTTTCACTGTGCACATCAGCTTCACCTTCCAACACTATCCACAAGTGCTTTTGTGTCTGTTGGCATAAGAGGTTGTTGGACAGGACAGTGTCTGCAGCAAAGGAATGACAAAATCTGAGATAGCAAATGACCAAACCAGACTCTTGTGTTGTAGCTGTGCCAACCAAGGAAGAAACTCCACCTTAACACAGGCTGAGGTTCCTTCTAACTGCTGTGGCCAGACAAAAAGAAAAATTTAGATAATCTGACCCAGTTAATGTTCAAAGGACAAAAAGGTATTTCATGAAATATGTGGGTCTGCCAGAGAGCTGGGTTTCTAATCAGCACAGCAATTACTAAGAACTTGATTATATTTACAACTATTAGGTTAAAAACCAAACTAACAAAACCCCAATCAGTGAACTGCTTCTCTAGGAGATAAGCTCAGGTCAGCATTTGTGAACTGAGCTGAACAAGGTCCTTGCTGTCATTTTGCAGTGACAGTTCAGTCATCAGAGCCTCAGTTTCTCCAGAATGATATATGGAAAACTGCATTGAGCCCTTTCATGGGTTTTGATGATAAATTTATAAATGTACGATGAACTTCTATTGCCTTGTGAGTCTCACAGTGAAAGCCGTACAGAAACACAGAGTTATTGTTATACTACTGTGTGAAGCTGAAACATTTGCCAAATGCAAAGCACAAGTTAAAAGCACATCAGCTTTAGGAGAAAGCAGAGTGTCCTGGGAGAATCCAGCTGAGACTTCTAATATTGTTACTAACTTTCTACAAGGAAATGATAGAACCCTGGAAAACGCACCAGATGTACGTTGTGTTTGGGGACATTGCAAGAAAAATTAAAGGAATAGATGCAAAGTAACATTGCAATTTCCTGGGCTCCATAAGTGAAGGAAAAACTCTGAAAGTGCTACGGAGTAAAGTAACACATTTGAAAGTTGGGGCTTTTTCCTTCCCCCCCAGAAACTGACCAAATAAAAGTAGATCTGGAGTTCAGGATAATCTCAACATGCAAAAGCAAATCATCTGCTCTGTGTAAACCTCCAGATTGTTCACAATAAATAAATGATAAAAATGACTGCAGAAGTGAAAACAGGTACTCAACTCCTGAACAATACCAAATACAGGAATCTTGTTTCAAAAATGAAGATCTAAAATACCAGATGAAGTTACATATATAACCCAGATTGATGGTGAAGATAGAACTACTTTTACATTTAGAATAATGCAATGATTTTCTAGTTATTGCTTGAATCCATGCCAAATAGCTTTTCCAAAGAATCCAGGCTAGTTCTTGTTTCAAACAAGCAGAATTCAAACTCACACTGGATGTGTCATTATTACTAAAAAAATTAAGGAATTTAACTGTTTTGTGTTCAGATAAATTTTAAGAGATTTTTTAAAAGCAGATTTTTAAGACTAAAATACTTTCCTGCTGGTTACCATGTCAGTAAGCTTCAGAAATAAAATCATCAGCATATGGAGGCTGAAATGTATTAAAGGACAAGCATAAACATCAACTATTTCATTAATTCTTCACTTTATGATCTAATGTAAATTATAAAAGGCTTCACCAATGCTGATGCAACATAGATTAAAGCAAATATAAGCAAATGCAAATGTCAAGCTTAAGAGAGGTGCCTAAATAAGCTTTAGAAATGTCACTGGATTCCCTTCACACTCCATTCCACATGTGAACATCTTTCCCTTCCTCTGAAGAGTTTGCACAATTTTGCTGCTGCTCAGCTCTTGTAGTGCTTGCTTACATTGCCCATCAAGGCATCAACATGTCACCATCACCAAGCAATTATTTTAATATTTTATGCTTACTTTTGTCAAGCTCCTGACTAATCGTTCCTAGCTTTTTTAAAATGCAGTTCAACTTTTTTCTTCAAGTGAATTCATATTTTGTGTTTTCTCTTCCTTTCTCCTTTCCCTCTAACATCCAAATCTTAATACACAGCACTTCACCTGTTTTGTGAAACATGCTTTTCCAAAATCTTTTAATGCACCAATGTCTCCTTCCTCTAAAGCTTTGGGAACACCCACTAATCAGAGAATCCATCAAATCAAATACTTTCAAGGAGTTTATGACAATTCCTTTGCCTTCCCCTCCCTGTTCATCATGTCTAGATCTGTAAATAAAGCAGGCTGCATTTACATAATGTATTTTTCTGCTGATGAATAAATACCTTTAGAAGCAAGCATGCTTCCCATAGTAATTTTAGAGAAACCTGGGACTGATCCTAAGCAGATAACATACTTCTAAATACATTAAATGCTGTCTCCTACTGAGACATATTCAGCAAACTAGGTTTGTTAACATTTCTCCCAAACACCAGTTATTTTTATTAGACCAGACAACCTGATATTCTAATCGTGAAGAACGAAAGTGCTTTGTGTTAGAGAGCTGTTTATCTGGAAACTGAAAACTGCATAGATCACATTAGGTCTATGGAAATATTGGACTTCCAAAGTATGAAAAGCAGCGTATGTTAAATGTGTGTATTCAAAACAACAGAAATTAGGGGCTTCATTTACATGTTACCAAACTCCCTAATGTTCCAAACCTCAGCTCTTCCCCTGGCCTGTGTTAAGGCAGGAGGCTACAAAAAGAGACATCTAATTACACACGGAACAGTGTAGTTTTAAGGGCATTTCAGATTTCATCGAATTGTCTTAAATTAGAATGCAACAGTATCTTAAAAATTATAGGGATATTTATAACCCACGTAATACTTAAATACATGCACCAATTTTTTTAAAATTGGAGCATACTCTGCATCTATGCAGATGGACAGACTAATAATACTTCTGATGTGTTTGATTATCATAATTATTCAATACTTTGTTTGGTTATTAATGTCAAAGTTGCACTGTTGCTAGATTTTTGATCCACTAACAAAAATAAGTTTTCTGCTTAGATTTATAAGGATTTTGAAGTCTTGGCTTGTTACACTTGTGCAGGGAAATGTCTCACAGGGTCTCTCCTACATTTAGCTACATCTGATCCCAGCTAAGGCACTTGCAGCTTTACTGCCCCTTACCAATATATACACTGAGGGTCTTTAATGCCTCAAATTCATCTTTTTTCATTAAATAAAGTTAAGAGTCACAACTGCAGGTGCCGTACTATTGAGAGCCACCGCTGTGCCAACAGTTTCAATCTTAAACCTATTTTTCCCCATTGATGACATTAGAACTTCACCCACGGCTGTACCAGCTTATAACTTTCACTTTTAATTAAAGAAATTAAATTGGCAACATGAAACACTTTGCTTTCACATTAGCTTTGTTAATAAAAAGTGAAAGTTAAAAGCATCATAGCTGAGGGTAAAATGCTGCTCAGTGTTACAACCATGGTGAGGTGGAATGCAAAAGCACAGGTCTGAAAAATGATTTCTATTAAAATCATTAAAATTGCAGTAACAAATTCCTAAAAATTCAGAAAATTATCTCAGGACAGTAATTCCCATTTTGCTCTCCTCTCATCAGAAGTGAGTTCCAAGTGCACATGCAGACAGGAGGCTGCACTGAATTCACTGCTCTCAGAAGAGAGGGAAAGGATTTAATTGGAATGACAGCTGAACTCATCTCAGACTCAGGGAGCAGCCCTTCAAGTCATCACAGCACACGTGTGGAAGGAAATCTGCAGCACCAAATTTCAATGATCTCTCCAATAAAAAAGCCCTTCAGCCTATAGTACTATAAAAATCACTATCATCCATAAATGCTAATTAACCTTACAAACAACTCTAAACATAATTTTCCATTTACTTACGTAAATTTTCTTTTTACAGAACACATCCTACTCTTGTGATAGTCGTATTTAAGATCCCAGAACTTGACAGACTAACGCTACTAACACGTAACACTCAAAATAATAGACTAACTGAATGCGAATATTGGAAATTAAATTTCAACATTAATTTTATAACAAAATACACATGCATTCAGCCAGTTTGAGCAGATCAATTAACACACTAATTTTAACGTGATCCACTTTATCATAGATCATAACACGGAAATATGATTCATTCCTTTTCTGAGAGCCGGGACAACCCCAAGCTGTAACTCTACTGTCACCACTCTCTCCAAAAACAATTCAAAAATAAAAACAACAAAGCAACAATAAATCAGCTACAACCTCCTACTCATGCTGCTGCCAGAAATATTTCCATTATTAGCCCAGAATCAGAACTTCATTCAACTTGACAGACACCACCTGCATTTTCCAGGTTTTGGAAATAGCTATGAAAGCAGCAAGAACACAGATTTACTATAATAAGACCAGTGCTTTGTTGAATTTGGGTTTGTTTTTTGGTTGTTTTTTTTTGGTTTTTGTTTTTTTTTTTTAAGAAAATCCACACGAGACACACCATGTCAAATGTAAAGGCAAATTCCTCAAGTGATTTTATTCTGGCTTTTGACCTTTCTGCAGCCTTAAGACTCTTCTTAGCTCTCCTCAGTACTGCCTGTGCCATCCCCAAAGGCCGATGCAGAGGATGTCTGGTTCTGCACACGCCTGGCAACAACAGCCACTGGCTCTTACTAGCAAAACAAACCAGGGCCAAGAGTTGACTCTCCCAAATATTTTCTTCAAAGACACTGTGCTCTACATATGTGTTTATACACAAGATGGTCCCTCCTTGTGCCATTTTTTTTTCACCTGTGATGCTCATGCCAGGAAGAAAACCCAAAATCAGTGACAACCAAGGCAGCTCAGTTCCTCCCTGTACAGCTGCTCCTTTTGACACACCACATTTTTTGGGTGCTTGAGACAGGAGCTCTTCCAGCAGCAGGAGGTGACTGGATCTCGCAGTTTGGGGACCAAGATGCCTTTAAACACTTCAATAAAAAAAATAATTACTAGAAAGTAAATTAGAGAAATGCTTTGGGCCACAGGTTCAAGGCTGGTATGGGAACATTGTGAAACATTTTGGAACCTTGTGGAACATTCTGAAACGTTGTGGAAAGTTCTGGAACGTTGTGGAATGTGACGCAGGATCCCTGCGGTGAAGGAGGTCATTCTGGCTCCTGAAACAGTGCAGTGGTAGTTTCCATTTTTAGATTTTTAATGTAAAAGAAATTGGATGTTGCATTGCTGCTATAGCATAGCATGATTTTTTCCTTTCCTGTCAAGTTTGTCTTCCCCCAAAATATCTCACTGGAATGAGAACATCAGTCACGATGCTCCTAAGCTTGTGATACGAAGTTTCTATTTCTCAAGTATTTCCCAAGCTTGGGACGTAAGATTTTGTAAAATTCTCTCATTTAACAAGCTAAATAATACTGCTCTTTCATTTCAAAGACACTCATGCAGCTTCACAGCTAATTTGAACTTCAGTGACTTTCCTAAGAATGTCAAAAATTGTATTTTCTTGAAACCTAACTTTGTCTTCCTTCTACCTTCTCATCTGATTTGATCTCTCCTTCTCCCAAAAACATTTCCTGAAGCCAAACCAAGCCCATCTGAGTGCTTACAAGTTTTGCAATCATTTCCTGCTGTAACAACTGAAATTATGACTGCAGATCAACCAGAACATGTGTGTCAAATATTTTCATTTCTCCTCCTAAAGAAACCCACCCACCACCCAAAACAACAAAAATCTGCAAGCCTGACTCTTTGGCTATCATTTACTTTTTTTGTTTTTTAACCCCTTACTGAACTGTAATGCTAAATTACCAAATCAGTTTCAAGGCTTCCTGAAGACTCACGCCACCTCTCCTTTGATTTCACTCTATTCCTTCATTTTTCATTATCTTCTCCATTGATTATCCTGTTATTAAGTAGATTACTTAACACCATTTGCTTCAATGCCCAAAACATTCCATTCACGATCTTATTCTTTGTCAAAACCTGGACTTTGGCTGTTAACAAGGCTCCAAAGTGTAAATAATTTAAAAAGAATTTTCACTGTGCAAATTCAACCTGTTTACGCTCTTCCATACAGACAGTAGATGAGGTACCACTAGCAGGAAACTTTGAAACTTTCAATAAAATGGTTCTGCTGAGTAACGTTAAAAACATGCTGCACAATAACATGCCAAAACACTTCCAAGATAAAAGATCACAGTTTCTCTAAAAGGCACATTAGGAAGTTGCAGTTATAAATGTAAGTATGATTTTTAGATTTAAGCATCTGTAGCAGGGAAAAAACGAGAAATTTCACTTTAAACCCCAAAGATTTTTTATATTTTAAAGACAACACTGTCAAGGTGACAAAGGTGACTGGGGGAACAACGCCTTTGCATGGTGGATATTTGAGTCTCCAGAGCCAGTTTAAGCATCTCCCCCTCTGCAGACACAAATATCACCAAGGCCACAGACAGACCTGAAGTGGGTACTGATGGGTATCACTTCACCAGGCAGCTGTGGCAGATTTTAACTGTGTCCTTTTAATTACTGTGTCATTACAATTACTGCATCCTTCCCACAAGGACTGAGATCTCCTTAGACAACATGGCTCATTCATAAAAAACCAGAAAAAACCAAAATCCTGGGAAAGGAATTAGTACATAGGAATTCAGAATAAAGACGTCAACAAATATCACTGTTCATGTACAGGTGCTTTTGCATTTCAGCAGCACCAGAGATTCTAAGGAAATAATGTAAAATCTATTGTTTAGAGTAAAAAATTGTAATCTGACCATATTTTGCCAAACCACGTCCTACATAAGCCTTGCAATAGGTCATCCATCCATCAGAACAGACTGGAGAGCACCAGCTGAACAAAGGAAGTTCAGTTCCAAACTGGCATTTACACTTAAATCACAACATTGCATAAGCACCTCGCAAGGGGTCCGCAGTGTCTTCAACTTCTCTCTCTAAACATTAATACTGAAAAATCAGCACTGCTCTTCCATGGCTACTCTGTGGTCTGGTTTTGGATTTTTAACACCTTCATTTATTTTTCACCTTCATATATTTTTATAGTATACCATGTATTTCTTCCAAGCTGTCTCCTGGTTATGAAGCTGATTTATGCATTCATTATTTTCATTAAGGTAATTTCTTCAAATCAATTAGGGGATTCTTTTACATTTCTTTGTTGCAGAATTCTTTAATTTGCTCTTTCTGTAATCTCTAGGAATCAAACTTGATGATCCTGTATTTATTTCTTATATTTAGACTTCACAAGACTTTATATTATCCAGGACTAAAACAACAACAGAAAAACCCTGCCCAAAACACAGAATATCAATTCATGAAGGAATTCAGATTGGAAGGAACACCAAGAGGTCCTCTAACCCAATCTCAGATCAGCCCGCATAAGCCTTTGTGTGGTCAGGGAAACATTTCTGAACTAAGGACTATAAGCTACCACATTTTTCTCAATGTCCATTAAAAAAATGACCAACATAACTAACAAGCGGCAGGATACACAGAAAATGATTCACCGAGATGTACTCACTGAATGGAGAAAACAGGATAAAAAATAAATAAGCATTTCTTTATTTTTAATAAATAAGAATTTAGAATGAAAACAGCAAATATTTCATCAAAACATTTAAAGAGTATCTATGCTGTGTAAAAATTTGTGGTATATTTAACAATGTGAACAATCATAAATTAAGAGTACAAACAAGACAGATTAAAATAGCCTAATTGAGAAATAGATTTCTAAATAAGCAAGGCTAGGTTTTTTTTTAAAAAAAAAATCTCTCAATTTGTGAACATTAATGGCATAAAATCAGGAGGCTGTGTTACAACTGAACATTGAGTTGTTCTGTATAATCTCTTCAGAATATACAACAAATAAGTCCATGAAGATTGAAATACAATCAAAAATGGGATAACTAAGGGATAAACTTATTTGCAGTTAGATATGATATATATAATTACATCTAGACTTACAAGCAGGAGATTTATCTATACCTATGTGCTCTTGAAACAATATTATCTGAGTTTGTTGTATTGCATGTATGAACACAGTCTCTGGAATAAAGTTACAAAGGAACAAGTCCTGAAGAACTGACAGTTAACTGAAGACAGGCATGAATCAATCATATAATGCAGTTATGGAGAAGCAACTGGAACACATTTAAATGAAGATGAACAAATGAACAAAACTGTTTAAAAACAAAGTCTAAAAACCTAAGAAGTAAAAAGCCTCAAAAAAAATCCATCAGAATTTATTGAATTTGTTTAAAGACCAGAAGTGTAGGCTATGATTCTCCAGTGGCACAGAAACCCTTGGCATCTATTAAACTTCAAAGGCAATTATAAAAATTATTTCATAGAATTATTTTGAAAGTTAAAGCCACAGTCTCCTGTATTCATTCCCAAGAACTCATCAAATTCAGAGCTGTATGTTGAAAACACAGAGGCATCCCAGGCAGGCGAGTCTGGAGTCAGCACAGATCAGAGCCTGACTCACGAGTTCGATGTCACAACAACAATACCTTTCTTGTTGTAAGAAACAAAATGTGTTTATGAAACAGGTATCACAAAACTAAATAATTGTTTGAAAGCTATGGATTTTTAAGTAGTTAAAAAAATAGTAAAAGTGATACCTTGGCAGCCTTCAGCAAGATTTCCCTCTCTTGTTCATCTTTCCTTTGCTTTTCTAAACGCTCCAACTGTTCAAAGAACTTTAGCTGTGATCGGACATCTGTGGCTTGTTCGTACCATTCATCATCCTGTAAGACAGGGACAGGCCTTTAGAAAAACAGGCAGTTTTATCAAGAGCATGCATTTAAAGACTGCAGGTGTTACATATTAAATTCTGTCCATTCTACTAATAATAAAAAGAAAATTATAATTTTTTAGGCTCAGGAGAATGAAGCCAGCCTATGGTTAATAATGCAGCGAGAGTCTGATAATTTAATTCATATCTAAGCAAACTTTAAAAACCAAGGATTGATTTGTCAGCACCAGATACATCAAAGAGTTAAAAAAATAAAACCAACAGACTTAATGATGGAATCTAAAATGCTTGACTTTATTACTGAATAATCCTAGCTATAATTCATAACCAGGCTTATAACCTGTAATTCCTGCATTTGTACTAATCTTGAAGTAGTAACAGACTTTCTCAAGGTGCAGCATTATAAAGCATTAAAGCTAAACATTCAGTTGAAAATAAGCCTCTAACTACACCAAAACAGCTTATCACAACTAAGAGCACGCAAGTTTTCCCAGTACACAGCAACCAGGAGAGTTTACGGCATGAGCCTCATGGAGAACACTCAGAATTGTCAGTCAGAAAAATAAGTTATCCACATTACTTCCATCCCATTTATCTACCTAGTGTTTTCCTTTCTGACCACAATGCTATTAAAGAGGACCATTAACAAAGAAAAATACAGAATACAGTCACAATGCTACAATTCAATCAGAGACAACAAAATTTTTTTCCTAAGGATCTTTTAAGACTTTATTTTAAATGCTTCTTTGGCTTAACATGGACTAAGCAAACTGTTTTCTTCTCAGACACCACCCTAGAGAGAAGGAAGGAGGGATTTAACGCTTCTGAAGCAGATAAGAATACTGAAAAGAAACAAGAAGATTTTACTTTTAATCCAATACAGTAGAATATATCCATCAATTGCAATGAAAAATGTAAGTCTAGGTAATAACCAGGACTAGTGGCCTTTATTTTTTAATCCATTTTTCTATCACAATGATGTTGATTATAGTCACAGATCCCAGAAATTATTATTTTTGCAAATATCACATAGAATTAGTCCAATCATGACTCAGGTTTGGGAAATAGGTGGGCTAAGACACAGTCCAAAGCTGTTTGACTAGACTGCCACTCCAGAAATACAAAAAAGTACACCACAAAACCAAGGAACAAACTAAACCAGAGCTATTCGATGTATATATAAGCTGAAGAAATCTAAACACAGCTTAGACAACACACAACTAGTTATTGCCATCTTACTTTGACACCAGTTTAACAACTATAATAACTAACAAGCACCTTACTTCTACTGGAAAAGACATTTCAAATATAGCAATAAAGATATTTAATTCATTTTAATTTCAAACTGGTTTGTAGATCCTTATTTAAATTTCCCCTTGGTTTAAGACATCAAAATTGTTTCAGTCTTCTTCAGGAATACAATCACTAACGAAAGAATCAGAGTAGCATCTTACCTTTAAATGTTCTTCTTAAAGAGAAAATCATGTTTAATTACAGTGAAGAATTTACAGCTGAATTCTTCAGTTGCTAAGGCATATATTAGAAGCTTTTGTAAAATACTAGTATTTCTCACATCCAGAAAAGTTACTACAGATTCCTAAATACCGAAGCAATTTTGATCCAATTCATGGACACCCTGGACAAAAAAAGGAGCTACCAAGAATCAAGTCTTAGTCACAATCCACGAGCAGAAATAGCTCAGCACACGCTCCACGCCAGACACTTTAGCACAGAAAGACAGAAACAATTCTACACACAAATTCTGCCAGAGAGGAGGAAGATGAGCTGGCAGGCAGGTCTACCATCCCACCACTCTCTGTTTGCTGAGCAGACAAACCTGCAGTCAAGGGAAGCTTTGCAGCATGAACCAGAACATTGCTGTGCTGAGCACCGCTGGCCCCGCGCTGCTCCGGAACACAAAGCCCTTTCTGGGCACACTTACTTTGTACGACTCCATTCGGTGCTGGGTTATCACTGTCACTTTTTCTATCACTGTTCTTAATCTGTTCTGGGTTGCATGGGAAATAAAAGTAACGACCTCAGCTGGCACATCAGTAATTCCTAGTTTTTTAGCTAAAGCAAAAAAACAAAACAAAACAGAATTAGCTTACCCCCCAATAGAAAAACAAACCCAAAACACAAACAAAGCTCTAACGGACTTTACATCATAACTTCGTTTTCCTGAATAGAAAAATCCGTGACAGTGTATTTACGTGGCTTTGGCGACACATTCACGACCCCTTGAAAAGGGTGTGACTCTACTTCACAAATTTGAAAGAGAAATCAGAGAATTTCTTTAACACTTGAAAGCATTTAAGAACTTTGCTGAAGTTTAGCCTAGCATATTAAACTACAGCATATCAGAGTATGAGACAATCTGAGTTCTCAGTTGTTCTACACAAGAAAAAACGATTCGTCTATTTTCAGAAGCATTAGTGCAGATGAACTTCAGTGTCGAGCAGGTGAGGCTGCAGCCCAAAGCATTCTGTTGCATCCTTTAGCCTACACCATTGGCATAGTACTGATAACAGAAATTCTTTAAGGGAAGAAAAAACCTATTAATTGAAGGCAAAGAAATAAGGTCATATTAAAAAAAGTTGTTTAGAAACACCAGTTGTCCCTCCAACACATATTCATAGTTATTTGGACACTTGATACTTCATGCTGAGTTTATAAGAAAAGCAAACAGTCTGCAGTCTAATGCATTTATATACTTCAAAAACATCCAAGCTACAGAAAAAAGAATATGGGTAACACTCATAAGTAAGGACTTATAGGTAAGTACTCCTAAATTCATCAAAATAATTACTAAGCATTGGATACAAATTTGTAGGTATATGAATATATGTACTAATTTAAACTACAGTCCTACAAAGGCATGTGTGGTCCCAGCAGGGCATTTTTCTGGATAGAAAACTCCTTGTGTGCACGCACAGATATATATATATTTTATACATGAAAAAAGGGGTAGTTGCATTTTGTATGGACCATTGGTGTTGGCCCATCACAAAAGAATAAATACACTGAGTCAGTCTTCCATCAAATAGGCACAAGACTTTTAAAAGTGGTTTGGTTGGGACACATGAAAGGTTATGCAAAACAATATGGGAAATTTGTGACTATTTTGGGAAGTGCTTCCTGCAGAGCCAACTGCAAGAGGAATCCTCGTCTGGGTAGAGGTCCCCAAGCAAACGCGACCTCGGATGCACAAGAGCGAGTGTTTGCTTTGAGAGGCGTTCCTACCTTTCCCTGGCTAAATTCGGGAGCGAGAAACCATCCCACGTCTAAAAAGATGATGTGGGAGTGATACCTGAGTGGCTACCTAGAAACGGACACTAGACAGGAATAAGGGAATAAAGGCAGGTAAGCGAGCAGCGGGGCCGCGTGCCCGGGCCCCGGCGCTGACGGCAGCGGGAGCGGCACCGGGAGCGGGGCCAGGGGGCGCCGGCACCCGCCCCGTCCCGTCCCGTCCCTTCTTCCCTTCCCCCGGCCCCCGCTCCACCGGGATCTGCCCCTCCCCTTCCCCTGGGTCCCGCTCCACCGGGATCTGCCCCTTCCCTTCCCTTGGGTCCCGCTCCACCGGGATCT